>ML777960.1:1485555-1516942 GCA_009831015.1 Picea engelmannii
TGTAAAGTTTTATTATCTCTCATATATTCTTGGGTGGAAGGAAGGGGCAAGGATGGAGAGTTTAACTCTCTCTTGATATTGGAGGATTGTATCTTCCTCTTGGAGGTTTATCCCTCCCTTTACATTTGGAAGATGTAGCTACCCCTAGGAGTCATTACTTCCCTTGAACAATAACTATTGATTATTACTCATATATTGTGCATGATGTATTGTGGTGTATTGGTGTACATCTTATACTATTGTTCATTTCTCATTGGATATAATTGAATGGTTTAAGTATAAGTTGAAAAAAGGTTTTAAATTGTACTTGATACTAATTCACCCCCCTCTCAGTATCAACAATTGGTATCAGAGTGGGTTACCTTCAGTACAGTTTAACCACTGGAAGGAAGATTCTATGCAGAAATTGAAGGCAACATTCCAAATGGGATTCCACCATTTGATGGAAGCTTTTGAATTTTGGAAAAATAGATTGGAAACTTACTTGAAAACTCTTGGGGCAGATGTTTTGTTCTCAATTGCTTCAGGATACAATGCTTTGAAGAAACCAAAGACTGCAACTCAGAAGGAAGCAAAAAGGAACAACTAATTGGCAATAGATACCATCCTGGATGGATTGACAGATTCAGTGAAATCCAAGGTGGGATCATGTGCATCAGCAAAAGAGATTTGGGACAAGCTACAAGAACTTTATGCAAGGGAAGAAGTACTAGAAGAAGAAGAAGTTGAAGAAGATTACAACATCTCATATTTCAAAGAAGAAAATAGATGTCAGTTCTTTTGCTTTAATTGTGAAGGAGTAGGAAATGTTGAATTTGAATGTCCTCATCCAAGGATTGAAAGAGATGACAATTAAGAAGAATAAAATCATGAAGTAGAAATGATTCAACAAGAAGATGAGAATCTTAAAAAATTGAAGCATGTTGAGATTGAAAATACCAAGCTCAAAGACACGCATAGAAAACTAAGAAGTGAATTGGGTAGTTATGAAAAGGCAGTTGTAAGCTTAAAGAAACAATTAGAAGACTTTCAGAAACTAAGAGAAGAAACCATTTCCTTGAAAACTCTACTCGAAGAAGAAATAAGAATAGCAGAAGTAAAGAAAGTCCAAATGATAAAGAAAGAAGAAGATTGTGAGAAACTTGAACAAGAAGTTGTCTCATTGAGGAAGAGCTTAAGAAACTCTCAAGTGCCAAAAGAATTAACACATCTTGGTTGCATGGGTGAAACTTCATACAAAGAAGATGCAAATACCAACAAGAAGGTTGAAGAAATAGCTACACAGACAGTTGATGAGAAGTGGACCAGGATACCAAAAAGAAGGAATGATTACAAAAGAGATGAATAACCAAGAAGACATCCTACCTTCGGGGATCAAAGAAGCTTCAATCAGTATGAAGGAAACTACAGAAGAGTAGATCATGAACCCATATGGACTACATCAAAAAGAAGGTCACTTACTCTCAGGTATCAAAATTTCTTTCTTGGTCATTGTTATACTTGCAAAACTTTTGGGCATAAGGCAATTAATTGCAGAATCAATGAAAGGAACAAATACACAAGAAAAATGAATGGTGTAAACAGAATATATGGAAATAATTGTGGATTTGTCAATAGAAGTTATAATTCATTTTACCCATTGATGGACAAAAATATTGTATGCTACAAATGCAATTATCTTGGTCACAAAGCACGAGATTGCAGATATATGAATGAAGATGTCCCTATGCCAACCACAATATGGACAAGGAAAGAGATTCCAAAAAATGAAGATTGTCGAATAGCATTAACCGCTAAAGACTGTAAAGAAGAAGATGAATGGTACATAGACAGTGGATGTTCTTCACACATGACCAGGGATCAAGACAAATTCATCAACTTGAAGAGAAAGGGTGGCAATGTTGCATTTGGAGATGACTCATCTGCCAAAATACTTGGAGAAGGTGTAGTAGAGCTTGGAAGAAAAAATGTGAAAGCAAAGAATGTTCTATTGGTTGAAGGCTTGAATCATAATCTACTCAGTTTTAGTAAAATGTGTGATCAAGGATACACTCTTACATTTGACTCCCGAAAATGTAAAATCAAAGAAAATAACTCAGGAAGATTAGTTGCAACTACAAAAAGAAGACCGAACAACATATACATCCTATACATGAAGAAGAGAGAGAATACAGAAGCCAGACAAAAGGATTCTAAGGAAAAAAAATTCCCAAAGACCAAAAATAAGGATGAAGTATTATTGAGTGCCACATGTTCAGGGGGAGCAACCCCAAAGAAGAGAGTTACATCTTTCCATTAAAATTAGGGGGAGAAGCCCTAACCTTTTCCATTGATATCAAATGGGGAGAGAAATTGGGATCATTATGATAGGGGGAGCATGAGTGTTGCCATCAATGACAAAGGGGGATATTGTTGGAAGATTGGTTGTTGTCATTGATGTCAACCCTAGTCATGGGTTTTGGATAGCAAGATTGATGAAGGTATTTGGACATGAAGGAAAATGCACATGCATATACAACACCCATGGATGGATAGTATACATCATGATGTTTCTGGTGGTATGTGGCACATCACATGGATCCTCATGGTTGAGGAGAAATGAATTTTTGAAGATGACAAAGTGAATTGAAGAAGGAAGTACATGTAGGCCCTGAAGATAATTAAAGAAAAGAATTACAAAATAAGAAAGTGTCAGGTCGGCCCTAATTTTAAAAGGAAGTGGCCTAAATGGTATAAATACACATCATTATACATTTATTTGATGCAAGTTGAATTTCAAAGGAAATCAGAAGTAAAGAAGGCCGGATTTCAAGGGAGGATGAAGTCTTTTGGTGATGTGTTCTAAGGTATGTTATTTTTAGGTCATCTTACCATTTTTTCTATAACATTTTTTCTAGAACAATTCTGATGGTGAAATTGCTATGGAATTGATAAGACATATCAAGGTAACTCTAGTAAAAATTTCATCTCTTGATTTTCTATAATTATGGAGATACACTCTGTGGAAGATAGGGTTTGTGACCAGTCCTGAAGCTAGTCAATAAACATGTGTTCCGGGTAAAACAATAATAACTTCTTCATAGAGACTCCAAATGATGTGGGACAAATTTAATTGGAAAGAGTATGGAATTTAATTTATTTTGTGTGATTTTCAAAATATGACATTAAATATTGAGTGTGGGGCATTATGTGCAAGTTCACTCTCCTGAATAGACCATAATTGAATAAAGTATACCATTCCTTCTATAACTTCTTCTGTAGGAGGATTCAAGGAGTGAAAATTGGAGGAGTTTCAGAGAATACATTGAGTAATGTTATCTATAGGATTAGAGTACTCCAAGAATTGAATAATTACAGAAATTGAAGAAGTCTCACGAAGCATTATCAGGTTCTATGTGATGATTGGTTGATGGTGATGATTTAATGTAGATTTTTATTATCTCTCATATATTCTTAGGTGGAAGGAAGGGGCAAGAATGGAGAGTCCAACTCTCTCTTGATATTGTAGGATTGTATCTTCCTCTTGGAGGTTTATCCCTCCCTTTCCATTTGGAAGTTGTATCTACCTCTGGAAGTCATTACTTCCCTTTAACAATAACTATTGATTATTTCTCCTATATTGTGCATGATATATTGTGGTGTATTGGTGTAACTCTTATAATATTGTTCATTGCTCATTGGATATAATTAAATGATTTAAGTATAAGTTGAAAAAATGTTTTAAATTATACTTGATACTGATTCACCCCCCTCTCAGTATCAACACCACTCTTCTTCCTAGTCATTGATTATCAAATTCACATCTTTTGGTATCAACCTGAAGTTGGTGAGTAACCATTTCCTTGTTGGATCCTTCTTAGAATGTACGTACATATGTTGCATGTTGGCTCTCAATTAGGAAATATCTATGTTTCTACTGCTTCTTCGGAAATGCATGGTAGTTGCGCAACTTAATAGGTGATCCTCTCCCAGTAGGTAAAAAAGATGATGTTATTTTTATTATCTCTTTTTTTAATTGTTGAATGTCATAAATTGGTATATCTCATAGCCATAATGTTACTACTTGGATTGAGAATGCACTGGTAATACCTGGGTTCTTTCCACCTGACCAATGTGATAAGAATAAGAAACCAAAAATAATGAAATTCAGTTCCCTTCTCATGGGCCTTCGTGCAATCCTTTAAAAAAATGTTAACAAAAAGGTATCCCAGTTCATCTGAACTCTTGTTATACACTTCTCTGCAGCCGCAATGCCGGAAGTCATTACTTCATCTTTGTGACATTTCCACAACAGTTTGTAGGCCAATACCTGCATTTAAAACCTCACATTCTTATCATTTATGTTTCTAACATTCAGTCCCCTCTTTCCCCTGAATGTGTCAAATTTATCTTTCATTGTTTCAGAGAGAGCTCTCTCTCCCATCTTGAGGAACAAGAGCCTTGGGTCTTCCCCTACTTTGGGAAATCCTGTAATTTGTGAAATCAATGTAGTATCAATTGATATTGGGGGATCAAGCTAGAGTGTTCTCCCATGAATGCATCTTAATAATGCATTTACACATGTGTTGATCTTTGTACTCTACTTGAAATGTGGAATGTCAAATAAGTTCAATATTCCTGCCTTTTGCAACCTTAAATCCCAGTCCTATGGCTCAACCTAGATTGCTCCCATCCCTAGGACAGTCCTTATGCACAAATACTGATCCTTTTCAAACTCAAGAAATTTATGTGTATCCATGATATCATGGTCCATAAAATTGATGTTGGAAATATTCCCTAGCATGTCTTCAAACCTACTTACACCAGTCAAAACTAGTGTTATTAGCACTAAGTACTTTTCATTGACTGGTAGATTTATCTGGGGTGCATTATTCACCCTTGGTGGTAATTAGTCTCTATGAAAATATGTTGGTGTCATTGAAGGATAAACTCCAGCTACCTCCTCAATCTCTGGTGATACTTCTTTTTGTTTCGCTTATTTTCTCACCATTGTAGATGGTCCTCCAACTCTCAATGGTGCCATTTGTTTTCTATGACTGGTTCCTGGACTTAGCTCTACGTTTCTTGGCAGGTTGTTGTAGCTCAGTTCTAATCGCTCAACTCTATCCTCCAATTCACTCTAGTTCACTATGTTTCTCCCGCTCACATGTAACAATGGTTTAGACTTAACGAACTCCTGATATTTTTGTTCTTTCGAGAAAAATGTACATGTCTCATATTTCCTTAACTATCTTGTCCAATCTGTTACCTTAGTTGATGAGTTTTTTAACTAGATGTTTCTTTTATTACTAAATCGATCATTTGATTTATCCCACTTGTTTTCAATCTGTCATGATTTCCAATGGATTTTCCCATTTCAGATTTATATGACACTTTTATGACCTGTCACTCTCGTTGTGTAACCATCATTTCCGTGATTTAATGATTTTAATGGTATTTCCATTTCCTAATTGTCTCTTCTTTGAGTTTGGTGCAATTTTATGTTCATGTGTGATGATGATTATCTTTGCGCACCTTCTTAGTATTTGAACTCTCTTTTTTTTTCATGGTACAACTACTATAATGCATGTGTTCCAATGCAGCCCAAATTACTACGTAGCTTCTCATCCATCTATATATATTTTCAGGTGACTCCCATTCACCATTCCTTCCAAGGGATCTCCATTTAATATTTTTAACCACACCACACCTGTTTGTTTTAGTTTTTGAATCACATAGGGTCCTAACTAGTGCATTTGAAATTTCCCTGGATGTTGTATATACTTGTTGTCATAGTGTAGTACCAATTATCCAACTTGAAACTTCTTTTGTTTAATGTTTCTATCATGCCAGGCCTTCTCTCTGGATTTATGGACCTACTGGTGGAATCCTGCAACAAATCAATCCTCCTCAAGTTGTACTAATTGTGTCAACATCTCCTCTATTGCACCAGAATCTATAGCTATGTAATTGCTGCAATGCACAAGCTAGGAAAAATAAACTCCATTGGAATTACTGCTTCTTTCCCATAGACTAACCTGAAAGGGGTCTGACCTATCAACTTCTTTCTTGTAGTATTGTAAGCCCATAATACTATAGGAACTCTTAAGCCCCAGTTGTCTCTCCCTACATTACAGATCTTTGTCAGGGAATTCTCCAATATCTTATTAAAAGATTCCATGGTTCCATTGGCATGAGGGTGATATGGGGTACTCTTTTGGTGATGAATCTGGAACTTCTCATTCAATGATACAATTGTCTTTTTTAGAAAGTGTGTCCCTTGAACATTGAGTAATATGCATGGATACCCAAACCTTGTGACTATATTTTCGAACAGAAACCGTGTAGTATTTTTTGCCATATAGTCTGTAACTGGTGATTCTTCCACCCATCTTGTTAAATACTTAGTTGTGGTAATGATATACCTTTCCCCTGATCTTATTTCTTGTGGGTTGATTGGCCCCATAAATTATATGGCCAACTTCTCAAATTCTTGCATTGTAACTTATGGATTCAAAGGCATTTCATCCCTCCGAGATGGTTTTCCCACTCATTGGTATACATCACATGATTGGCAGTATTCCTTCGCATCCTTTTTAAGTGTCAGCCACCAAAGTCATGTGCACAAAATATTATGTCCAGCTAATCGCCCTGCGTAATGTCTTCCAACAATTCCATTGTGCACTTCTTCGAGTATTAACATCCTTTCGTGCTCCAGCACATAGCATCTCAATATTCCATCTACACCCATCTTGTATAAATTCCTTGCATTCAACTCATAATCTAATGATTTCACTACCAGTTATTTATTCCGTGCTATAGTCATCTCGGATGGATCCATGCCTATGTTGATAAAGTGTACGATGTTCAAGAAATAATAATCCACCATCCTTATTGCAAATAACTATGCTTATGGGAAGTTGTCATCTAAATTTTCCGCATCTTCTCCTGAAAATATGTGTGATAAATGATCTAGTCCTGCTTTCAGTTTCCCTGGTTTCACTATGAATTCAAAGTTGCATTCCTGAAATAATAAAATCCATCTACATATTATCCCCCCCAACACTGGCTTTTTTACTAAGTATTTTAATGTAGAATGATCTATATACATCTTAAAGTGAGACCCCAATACATAATTCTTGAATTTATATAATGCATAGACCATCACCAATCCTTTTGATTCTGTGGTTGTGTAGTTATTCTCTGTTATAGACAGCTTCTTTCATGCAAAATAAATTGGTTGATGTATGTCTCCTTCCACTGGCTGAGATGGAACTTCTCCCAATGCTATGGATGATGCATCAAAGTGTACATGAAACGCCTTGTTCCAATACAAAAAAAATTAAAATTGACACAGTCACCAACTTCTGTTTCAGGGTGTTCAACCCCTTCTGACAGTCTTCATTGCATTGAAACTTCACTTCCTTCTTTAGTAACTTATCCAATGGTGTTGTGATCTGTGCATATCCCTTGATGAATTTCCTATAATAATCTATATGACCCAACGTTTCCCTCAGTTGTCTGACTGTTGTAGGTGGTTATAACTCCAAAATGACTACAATATTAGCGGGTTATACCAATAGTCCCTATTTTCATACTACATGTCTTAACAAAATTCTAAACGGTGCACAAAAAATGCACTTCTTCAAGTTCAGCGAAATATGACACTGACTGCAGTGATCCAACATAAGTATAAGGACTTTTGTATGATCCTTCAGTAAACTAAACATTGTCCAATCATCCAAGTAGACTTCTAGAAACTTATGGATGAACTCCTTGAATGTTGCAACTACTACCCTGGAAGACACCACAAGGGCATTCTTCAATCCAAAGGGAATAACCGTGTACTGATAACTTCCCCATTCCATCGCAAAAGTGGTCTTGTGTCAATCCTCTTGTGTGATTTGTATGTGATGGTACCCAGAGAATCTATCTGTAAAAGAGTAAATTTCTTGGCCTCCCATGTTCTCCAGTACCTCATCTGTGAATAGTGTTGGAAATGGGTCATGTAAGCATGCATCATTTAACTTCTTGAGATCTACACGAATATTGATTTCACCTGTATTCTTTTCATTCACCACCATCGAACCGATCCACTCAGATTATTTGACCAGTTCAATGATTCTTACATCAAACATCCTATCGATTTCATATTTTACCTTCTCCTTATACCATGGATTGAGCCTGTAAGGCCTCTGGCACACGGGCTTAGATCATAGTTTTAGTTGGATCTTCAACTCACCTAAGTATCCTTGTATTCCCTTCATCTTTGAAAAAATCATTGGAAATAAGTATCAGTACTCTCGCAGTAAGTCTACAATCTTGTCAATTATCTCTTCATTCCAATAGTCCCCTATCTGCGTGAACTTGGGATTCATTGTCATCCCAATGTTTACCTTTCGTGTTTTTATCGGTTGGGTATATGAAGTGGATTCGAGCTCTGGTCCTTCTATGGCTCATTCTCCTTCTGTCTCATATAGATCTACATTCCTAGGATCCTCCTCATCATACTCTTCCTTGGCTACATTATAGCATTCTAGCAGCTTACGGACAATCATCTTGTTTTTGTTCTCATTGCATACTAGTGTCACCTCCATCATCTCTTCTTCTGAGAATATCTTTGTTCAAATCTCCTGTAGTGTTGCATCTATGGATGGAGATTCATGTTCAAATGTCAACGTGATATTGAACCTCTCAATCAGTTCTTCCCATCTTGCTATCTCCCTGTGCAGTTCCAAATCTAAGTATCATTTCTTTGAAATTGTCTCTAGAGTGAGTATAAATATGTGTGTCCACTCTGCCTCTGGTACTAAACCCGACAAATCCCTGCATTGTTCCACATGACCTTCTAGGTCACTCTCCCTTGTATATTTTTGTTCAATGTTTTCTCTATCAGTGCCAAACCTTATTTTCATTACTTTGTTGCATTGGAGCCAGTCCTTCATTCCCTCTCTATGTGTAGCCCACCATCTAGTTGGAGTCACTTTTAGTACCACATCCATTTCTAACATCCTTTTTTGTTTAGGTACCTGCAACTCAAATGTTTTTACAAACATACTTATATCAAATAATCCATCATACTTGGGCAGGTTACATTGCTCTATTCCAATCCAATGCATAGATCGAGTCATGTGCACACATCATCTAGTTGACACTTCATGCATTCTCTATTTCCATTTCTATAGACCTACTTCAGAATATGACGCACATGAACTGACACTTCACCAACTCTCGAGTTGACATAATCCTACATCCACACAGTCATGTTATATGAATTGTCAATGTCAATTTGTCTTGTTGGTTCTATGTATCTTTGTCCTTATGATGGTTCTAAAGGTTTCATAACCTTCAAATCGCCTGCTTCAAATATCATCTCCCTCCTCTTCAAGTTGATGATTGCTTAGTTATCAAAATCCAATTCCAGTCCCATCAGTGTTGGATATGGTTGACTTCCATCCACAATCTCAATAACTTCAAATTCTTCCACATTGCGCACCCTGTCTATGTTCACAAGTACTCCTGTCAATTGACCAATAGGAACTATTTTTTGTTGATTTACTAATATGAGTTGAACAAGAGACCATAGAAACTTGGGTTTACCCATCAATTCCCATGTCTTCTTAGGTAACACATTCGCATCAGAACTCGATTCCAAAATAATATTATCTACATCATACTCTCTAATTTGTGCATTGAATCAAAATTCTTCATTGGTTCACTTATTGTGTAGTACTTATTTTACCATCCTTTGTGCGGCTAGAGTTTCCCTTCCTCTTTTGTAGTGATCAATCATATCGTATAATGTACACAACGTGGCCTCATCTTTGATTATCTCTACACAATTTCTCAAGAATTATGTTATTGTACTAACCTTCCCCGTTGGATTTTTTTACATTGTGTGATCTTCTTCACAATGTTTCATGGATTTTGATGCTCCCCAATCTGTTTTGAGTGCTTCTTTCCTTTCCCTCTCATATGTCTCCTTTTCTTGTTGAGGATCAAAGGTTGGTATGGGACCTGCTGACTTTCTTACCCATTGTTCCATCTTATTTCCTTCATTTGTCCTATCAGTCCCTTTTCTATCTCCTCAACGTGTAACCACAGCTACTCTGGGCCCTTCATTGCATCTTTCAGCTAATATCATCTACACATTCTAATTCAAATTCAGGTTCTTGTTTCCTCTAGCCTGTCATTTCTCAACTAGTTGGGGAAAGTCTTTTATTGAATGATATAGTGCTCTGCAATATGTGCACGCCATGCATGTATTCTAGCAGTCATGGTCCAAGTTTTGAGGTTGATTATAATTGTAATATATAATTGGTCCTCTTCCTCCTCTTCCAAAATTCCCTCTACCTCGGCCTCAACCAAAGTTTCCTCTATTCCCCTTATTGAAACCTCTTTGATTGTTGTACTATGGACTCCCCACTTATTCCACAACATTTTATTCCTGGATCCTATAAATATTGGATGTGCACTCCCGCATCAAGTCGAACGCCAACAATCCTTCTCCTCGTTCCCTAGAGATTTGCAAAAATTGAAAAACAAGTTCTTTGGAATACTCTGGTACTTTTGTAGAAGTGGACACTTTGTGGGTTTATGGCCCCATTTATTACATATCTTGCATTATCCTCCTTCCAGCAATGTATTTGGTGCTCTCGTGGCCAAATATTGCATGAATGTTGGGAATTCATCCTTAGGATGGCCATTAGTCCTACATTTTGTACTACATACTTGCTCATGTTTCTCCTTTCCATTTGTCATTTCTTCCAATTGAATTGTCAATGCATCCAACTGTGTCTGAACTTGTTTCATTCTGCCATTGTCTCTCACTGGAGATGAAACTAGTTTCATCACAATATATAGTGCCTCAAGTTGTGATGCAACCTTTTGTTGGATCAATGGCCTGTGAATGTATGGTAGAATCCCTACAATAAACAATTCTTGTTTTTGTTGATCTGGGATCTAGAAATTTAATCTACCCATCACATCCTTAAATCTATGATTGAATTCCCATACCGACTATGTTTGTACTTGTTTGATCTCCTTCAATTATGTGATATACTGCGACTTCGATTTTGGCTTCTTGAACTCCTTCAGCAATGCTTACTTAATCTCTATTAATTTCCTAGCATGTCTTCTAGGCATGGTTGTTTTTAACTTCATATACCATACTAATGCACGACCTTTGAATGTTGTCACTAATTGTGCAATATTCACAACTTCATCCTGTATGTTCTTTGCAACCCAAATCATATCACACATGAACAAGTGTTGTTCTAGGTCCTCTGACGCAATTCCTTGGAACTCTAGAAGTGTAAGAGTATAATCCACCCCGACCATGTTGTTCGATGTAGTTCCTCCTCTTGGTGATGTTGGTTGACTCTGATTCTGACTCTTCACACTACTCCCATTATTTTGACTGCTACTACTCTGTCCTCCTTTTCTAACAACAGTTTTTGACAAATCTACAAACATTACTTCTTATTGTGGTGACACACATGGGGTCGCAAACTCAATGCGGGATTCTATATGGGTAGTACTTTCTAGTTCTTCTACTATTGGAATGGATTGAAACTCCTCTTCTTCTCCCCCTAGGTATGGTACCTCCATGATTCAGATTATCATGAAAGATTATCTCCCCTCTAGCTCATTGCATGACTCTCTTCTCTCAACCTCAGTCTTTTTCCTCTTGTACCTCCTCCCTCTACGCAACTCTCCAAAATTGTATCATTCCTCTAGCATATCTTCGTATTACATCCTTAATCCTTCCATGCCTCTTTCATTTCTTATGTCCTTCTCTCAAATGATCCTCTTGTCGTTCCCCAATTCCCCTATGTGTGTAGACCCCTTAGAAGTCGGATTGCATCACCATCACATGTTTTTCACACAATATCATATGTATTCATGTAATTAATGATTTCAAGAACCTCCCTCGTAGACCTATTAAAAATTCCATTTCTGAGACATTATATGATTGAATACAATCTACGACAAACTTCGTAACATAACCACCTAGTACGTTATCCAACCCAAAATGAATTGCTCAAGTAGTTGGGTTACTTACAGAATTTAGTTGTATTACTAATTCAGGAGTCATGTTTCCTGGAATTGTGGCACCGAACCTTCCAATTTTCTCCACCAATATTTCTAGCCACTCTATCAGAATAACAAAAAATTCACCAAAGAAAATTTCATGCAAATTTGTGAACACATACTTTTGCAGCCATTACTTGTCACTCATCTCAGGGTTCATTTTCTCTTAACATAACATATGAATTATCATTCCTTCCTTTCCAACCATTTTGATATCTCCTTCTTAGTTTGCGTCCAAAACATCCCCTTAATTGTAAATTCTCAGTCCTGGCAATGAAACCATTTGTTGGAGCTATTCTATGCACAGGTTGCAATACCCAAGGATCGGGTTATCTAAGACCAACAAAACTCACCAGATGTCAGCCCTTTCGGCATCACCTACTTGCATAAATGAAGTCTCACTCGAGGTATCTATGGGGGCTCCAAGAACCAGGCTTCTGTAGTGGTAGGGGAATGGGAGGAAAACATTTGGTTCATTCTTCCTTAGTGTGTTATGTGCATAATTGTGTTATGTCCCGTGATTCTAATTCTTATACTTATCATATTCTAGTTTACTGTATATATTTATTATTGTCACAATCATGAATCATTGTACCATTCTTGATTATCATATGAAGTTATTCTATGATGCATGCAAATAGTATTCATAATCAAACATAGAACCATAGACAACACAAGATACTGCAACATATCTCTATCATTTCTTTATTCCTCCTTCTCAACCCTCGATTGTTACATTCAATATATCTGGACTCAGTATCAATTAAATTGAAACTTAAACTAATCTATCATAATCAAACTTCATCAGAATAATACCTAGATGAACCAACCAACTGAACCCAAAAAGATGATAAAAATTATGATGAACCAACCAACCCCTAATTCCCCAACCCATTACATATTTATATCAAAAGCTATGGAAAAAAAAATATAATTTATTCATCCCAAAAATATCCCATTACAATGCATGGTCGGCTCGGTTAACTATTTGTTCGATGCCTTTATTTTTCTTTTCAGCCTTATGCCGATTTTATATTGTTCTTCTATTTCTAGCATGTCAGGTTTCCATTCTCCTGTCATGCTTTATTTACTTTCTTTATTCTTGTATCTTTATTCTTTGATCTTTATTCTTTGAGTTGTGTGCTTTCTTCCTTTTGTGCAATTTCCTCCTTCTGCGCACATTCCTTATACTTGGGATTTTCCCTCAAAACTACAAAAAATGATTTCAATACTTCCTTTCCAACAAGCACTGACTCCTTTCTTGAATGAAACAAGTGAGTACTCGCTCATTTTTCTAAGAAAGAGGTGCAATACATTGGAAGGAGGGATTTTTGTAGAGTTGTAGATGGATTTAGTTATCCAAAATCAAGTGTGGAATTCCTTTAGGCTAATAAGGTGCATCTTATCTATATGAGATGTCTAAAAATTATATAACAAAAATAATGGAAGAAGGATCATATTCAAGAGAACTCAAGTGAGTCTATAAAAGAGAGATCAAGTGAGCCTATTCAAAATAAGGCTAGGTTGGAGGATTTGATGGAACATATCGAGGCTAAAGAAAATAAAAATATATTGAAGACCACTTCTTATTCTAATATAACAATCATTGAAGATGAAGTGGATGAGGCCACATCATTTCTGAAATAAAATTTCAAGAGGAAAGTTTCAATAGGGCCCATGATGATGGTCAAACATGTCCCAACAACTTCTAAATAAGAAGCTATTATGAAATAGGTTATAGCCATAGAAGGAACTTTTTGAAATCAAAATGGAAGAAATTTTGATAGGAATTGATCCAAACATATTCTCTAAAATGACCATGGCTAAGAAGCAGTCATAAAAATTTAGGAAAGAATAGTTTTCTTAGACTTTTCCTAAAGGACCAAGATTTCCAAGGTTTTAATTGCAATTGATTATACTAAATTAGAGTTTGACATAGTAGTATTGAAACATAATATAGTTAAGAATAAATCTGATATCAAATGTCATGAGTATGATACTATTAAGATTTGATTTGACTTTGTTGGACAGTTGGTTGTCATTGATGTCAACTCCTAGAGAATTTGAGATACCCCATAGTTTTGGTCGAGATTGATGGTGAGTTACTTGTCATTGATGTCAACAAGAGTGGTTGATGTCAACAAATCTGATGGGTGAATTTGATGAAGTCTACACGAATCCCTAGAGGTGTGGTCATGATACCTAAATTTATTTGAGGCATAAGGACATGAAGAGCAATGAAAATGAAAGTAACACACTCATAGATTGATATTCCTCATTGTGCCATTTTTTATGATAGGTTGTATGACACATGGTTCCTCATGGTTAGGGAGATATGCCCTCATGAAGTTGGAAGACATGAATAGTGGTCAAGAAGTCCTTAATTGGTTACAAGTCATTAATGAAAGGGTAAAGTGGTTGCAAAGGGAAATTTCAAGAATCCCTAGGAGTAAGGAGAGAAGATACCTAGAAAAAGTATAAATACACCTCAAGGGGTCATTCACAAGTACATTCACTGACTTATTCTATTGAACATCTTCTAGTGAACTAGTGATATATTGGAAAGTTTTGCAATGATGAAATATGAGCTAGCAATAAGTGATAACTGTGGGAGTTTTGGGGTTGCATAGGAGAGTGAAGATTTCTGAGGAAACCCTAATTTAGTTAACCCCCGTGGGTCAGACTACTAGTTTCCCTCGAGGCACCCCCGTGGGTTTCCTAGGATCCGTCACACAAGGCTCTGCATGACAGGGAGTCTTTATCTTGTCAGGACAAGAAATAAGTTGAGGAGAGATTCTTGTGTCAATTTGTTGATGCCCAGGTTGGTTTATTTTTCCAATATCCGATACATCAAGTCAACTATAGGTTACAGGTATGTTTATGTGTGTTTTTTTTAGGGATACATGATGATAATGTCATGGTGCATACTTGAGGCATGCTTGGTATATTGTTGAGGCATTGACACATGATTGAATCACATCTTAGATGCATGGTGTTGGCACTTTAATGAGGTACAGTTATGGATGTTTTTGATACTTGGTTGAAATTCACACTTGTTATATGGTAGCACATGTATGAGATACATGTCTTGGTGATGTAGGTACATGTTAGTACGCCTTAGTGATGTTATGGTATATTTATTAGCAACACATCTTAATTATTTTGGTATCTTGGTATTGAGGCTATCTTGGTTATTCTTGAAGAAATTCATTGATGATATCCTATGATATGATACAATGTTGATGCATGGGTTGGTACAGGTGTTGGTGCATTGTTGATGCATGATATGTTACATGTGTTGGTGCGTTGTTGATGCACATTTTGGTACAAGTGTTGGTGCATTTTTGATGCACTGTATGGTACAGGATTTGGTGAATGATTGATGCATGGTTGATACAGGTTGATGTACATTGTTGATGTACATGATTTGGTGATGGTATCCATATGATAGGATATGGTTTTGTTGGTGTTGAGTATCAACAGTGGTGACGGGTTGATGATGGTATATCAGTGATAGTGACAGTGGTGAGTTAATGTGATAGATTGATGTGACAGGTTGGATACAATGACAATTTGGCAGGTTATAGGTTGATGTGAAAGCGAAAATGATAGTGGCAATGACAGTGATAGTGATTGTGGTAGGGACAATTTTTTCTACAATTATATTTTAGGGTGGCAGTACGAGGCAAGGAAAGGGGGTAGTAGCCTCCTTCTGGTTAGTGTCGGAGAACCCAGGGAGTTGGAGCTTCCTTTAGGTTGGATCTTGAGGATCAGGGGGTTGTAGCTTCCTTCAAGTTGGAGCCTGTAAATATGGGGTTGTAGCCTCCTTACAGTTGTAACTAGATAATTGGGAAGTTGGGGCTTCCAATGAATGTATTCTTTGATATATATAAGAAATAATTCCATGGTTTTCTACCATTTGGGTTTCCACGTAAACTTTGGTGTATTTTTTATTTGATGTGATGATGTTGATTTGATGTTGTTTATGTTTATATTCTCATGATTTATTGAATGCAATCAGAGATGATACATTGAAGATATATTGTTGATAATATTGAAGTTTATTTATTGTGGTTAAAATTGTAAAAGTGTTAATATTGATTCACCCCCCCCCTCTCAGTATTCCAACAATTGGTATCAGAGCAAGTTCCTTCAGGAAACAGTTTAAACACTAGAAGGTAGATCATGGATGTCATGGATGTCATGGATAATGGATACAAAGCTAATGGAATAGTGTGGTTTGATGGTCATGATGGTCTGAAGTATGAAATGTGGAACAATAAAATGAAAACATTTTTAAGAGCATAGGGGTATGATGTTTGGTACTTGGTTGTTACAAGATACACTTGTCCAAAGAAACCAAAGACTGTAGCCAAGAAAGAATTGAAAAGAAACAACAAAATGGAAATGGATTTCATCTTGGAAGGATTATGTGATTCAGTAAGAGAGAGAGTGGGACAATGTTCATCAACTAAATAACTATGGGATAAGCTACATAATATCTATTCCAAGGAATATACCATCACATAGTCATATCATATTAAATAAAGTGTAGAACAAGAAGAAAGATGTTCACCATGTCAAACATGTTCAAAAGAAGAAGATTGTGAATAAGGCATAGTAGATATTGAAGCAGAATTAATCAATGATTTAGATGAGTTGTCTAAAGAAAGGAAGAACAAATAATCTCTTGAGGAACAATTAGTCAAGAATAATTCTCAAGAAAGTTCTAAAGAAGCTCAATATGTCATCATGAATCTAAAATCTCAACTAGAATAAGATAGAAGGATTGAAGAAACTTACAATATTCATATGGAAGAGAAGTAGTGTTTGGGAGCCGAAATAGTAGCACAAAGAAAGGAAGCAGAGAAGAGAGAGAAGATTTTGACAGATCATCTCAAGGAAAGATATGACAATTTAAACTAGCGTGAAGTTGAATTTAGTCAACAAGAAAAGGGACTTGAAGAAGAAATCATCTCCTTGAAGATCCAACTTGAAGAAGCAAATAGAACGAAAGAATTCATGAAGATTGAGATGATAAAGAAAGAAGAAGAGGTTGAGAAGCTTGAAAAATAAGTTGTCACATTGAGAGTTAAAATTGTCAAACTCAGCAAGAATGTTGAAGAGAAAGAAACATCCACATCATTAGTAAAGAATGTTTTAAAAGAAGCAGTCTAGGTTGCTAGAAAGGAAGAATGAAGAGAAGGGAAAGAGTTATGCAAAAGTACTCAAAGGAAGGAATCATGTTCAGCAAGAATCAAAGAAGAATGAGTATAATAGAGATGCATATTCAACAAGACCTTCCACATTCAAGAAGAAAAGAAGATTAAATCATAATGAAGGGATCAACAGAAGAGAATATCATGATCATCCAAGGCAGAAATTCAGAAGGACTACACTAAAAATAAGATCATTCACTCCCAGGTATGTAAATTTCTTTTATGGGAATTATTTTAATTATACTAACTTTGGACATAAAGTTGGATATTGCATGGATTATGGAAGAATTGTTCAAGAAACAAATGCTTATATGTCTGCGAACAACACTAAGTGTTACAAATTCCATAATTATTGTCGCATAGCTCGTGATTGTAAAAAATCCATGGATACTTCTATTAAAGAGAACGTTGATATTAGATATAATAAAGTTTGGAAAAGAAAACAAGAACAGGTAAAAGAAGAGAAGATGAATGAAGGACACCCAAAATTCATACTCTCAGTATTGACAATAGTACAAGATCAAGAAAAATCTACAGGTAAAAAGGAATATGTCAGATACAAGAAGATTTAGAGAAGAAATGGAAAACAAGAAGAACATGTGGATAAAGAACAGGTCCCATAGATCGCAGGATTTACAATAGTACAAGAAAGGAAAGAAGAGCAAGTGAATAAATAACATTTACAAGAGATTGTACTTTCAGGAATTGTAGTGCAAGATCATAAAGAATCCATAGGAAAAGAGGAAGAAGTACGAGTTCATAGAGATGATGAATCTACAGATGAAGAGGAAGATTACTTTGCATTAGGGCGGATTCCTCCATTTTTCTGAGTCGTCCGTCTTGGAGACTCCCAGTACATATGAATATTGAATAGGAGGAGTCAATGCAGTAGCTACTACAAATCAAATAATCATCCTTAGAGAAATTTTAATTATTTTCAAAGATAGATTCAGAGAAGTCAGATAGCAGAAGTACAAAATGACAGATTGATCGATTGAGAAGCAGTGTTCCCATGCAGATATTAGAGGAATATCATTGACACACATTCCAGGAAGAGATATATTCATTATAGGTTCAAGGATGTATTGCATATCAGTGGACATATTAGATTCAATTTGAGAAACATGAATATGTGATGATCAGTTACAGCAAGGAACCGTTCATGATAGTACAGTGATAGATGGGTTAGCATTGTGGAAAGTTGAGCAGCAGAGTTATGGATAGTTTATGACACATGTACAAAGATGTATTTATGAGATCATTGGCAGGTATAGACAGATATATGACAGGTCATATTTACAATTTGTATCAATGGAATCAGTTGGTTACAAGAAGACAAGCAGTAAAAATCATAGTAGAACGGGGAAAGAGAAACTTTCAACAGAAGCTATATCATCAAAGGGACATTGTTGAATAGTATGGTCATTAATGTCTAAACAGTGAACATGACAAGTCATTTGAAGTCAAGAAATTTTGAATGATTTTTATATATCTTAGAGAACTACAAGAGGACAAACCAATGGACAATGAGCAACACTGGAAGAGAGGAAAGGAAACATACACAGGAAGTCCCATATTTTTCTATATCTTGCAGAGAAGTCAAAGGAAGATAAATCATCAAATAAAGAGATCTAGAAAGGAATATCAGTAGCATCCAGATAGGGGGATACATATTGACAAGGGAAGTTATAATTTTTTCCCATGATGTCAAAGAGAGATAAAGAGAAAGATAAAAAAGACTCAAGCACATGAAGTCAAAGAAGGGTTATCCAAAGAAGGTATACTGTCAAGGGGATTCACTCTTTTCTATCAAAATAGAAGAGGAACTTGGAAAAAAACATGAGGAGAGAAACATGTAAAGAGAAAGAATAGAAGCATGAGGTGGGGGAGCATCCCCAAGGAGAGATACCATTTTCCAATGATGTCAAATGGGGAGATAAAGAAACATTGATGAGGAGTGACAGTCACAAGGAGGAGCATGAGTACTAGACTATGAGTGTCTTCATCAATGTTGGTGTTGCCATCAATTACAAAGGGGGATATTTTTGGACAGTTGGTTGTCATTTATGTCAACCCTTAGAGCGTTTGAGATATCCAAAAGTTGTGGTCGAAGTTGATGGTGAGTTACGTGTCGTTGATGTCAACAAGAGTGGTTTACGTCAGCATATGTGATACATGCATTTTATGAAGTCTACACAAATCCCCAGAGGTGTGGTCATGAGACCCAAAGATTTTTGAGGAATAAGAACATGAATGACAATGCAAATGAAGGTAACACACTCATAGATGGATAATCCTCATTGTTTCATTTCCGGTGATAGGTGGTACGCCACATGGTTTCTCAGGGTTAGGGTGATATTCCCTCATGAAGTTGGAAGCCCCAAAGAATGGTCAAGAAGTCCCTAACTGGTTACAAGTAATTAATGAAAGGGTAAAGTGGTTGCAACAGGAAATTTCAAGAATCCCTAAGATTAAGGAGATAAGCTACCCAACAAAATTATAAATACACCTCAAGGATTCATTCACAAGTACATTCACTCACTTATTCTATTGAACATATTCTAGTGAACTATTGATCTATTGGAAAGTTTTGTGATCGAGAAATATGAGGTAGTGACAACTGAGAAGTGCGAGAGTTTGAAGGTTGCAAAGGAGTGTGAAGATTTATGAGGAAACCCTAGTTTAGTTTACCCTTGCAGGTTAGACTAGTAGTGTCCCATGAGGCACCCCTGCCAATTTCCTAGGAATCATCATGTGAGGCCCTGCATGACACAAATTCTTTGTCCTGCGAAGACAAGATAGAAGTGGAGGAGAGATGCTTTTCCAGGCTGTTGATGCCCAGGTTGGTTTATTTTTCTGATCTCTGATACAATAGGTCAACTACAAGTTATAGGTATGTTTATGTGTTTTTTTTTAGGCGTGCATGTTGATAATTCCATGGTGCATACTTGAGGCATGGCATGGTACAATTTTTAGTGCATGATTGATGCATGGTTGATACAGGTTGATGTACATGATTTGGTGATGTTATCCATATGAGAGGATCTGGTTTTGTTGATGTTGAGTATCAACCGTGTTGATAGGTTGATGATGGTATGTCATTGACAATGACAATGGTGAGTTAATGTGACATATTGATGTGATAGGTTGGATATAGTGACAAGTTTACAGGTTATAGGTTGATGTGACAGAGACAGTGACAGTGACAATGGCAATGATTGTGGTAGTGACAATTTGTTCTACACTTATATTTCAGGGTGGTAGGATGGGGAAAGGAAAAGGGGTCGTATCCTCCTTTGGGTTGGTGTCAGATAACACAAGGAGTTGGAGCTTCCTTTAGGTTGGTTCCTGAGAATCATGGGGTTGTATCCTCCTTCTAGTTGGAGCCTGAGAATTAGGGGGTTATAGCCTCCTTCTGGTTGGAGCCATAGAATTAAGGGATTTGTATATTCCTTCAGGTTGGAGCCTGTAAATAGGGGTTTGTATCTTCCTTCGATTTGCAGCTAGAGAATTGGGAATTCAGTGCTTCCAATGAATGTATTCTTTGATATATATAAGAAAGATTTCCATGGTTTTCTCCCATTTGGGTTTCCACGTAAAATTTGGTGTATTGTGTATTTTATGTAATGATGTTGATGTGATGTTGCTTATGTTTATATGCTCATGATATATTGAATGCAATCATAGATGATACATTGATGATATATTGTTGATAATATTGAAGTTTATTTATTGTGGTTAAAAGTGGTAAAAGTGTTAATATTGATTCACCCCCCTTCTCAATATTCCAATAGATTTGAAGAAAATGCATGTGATCAACATGATAGAATGGCATAGACAAGTTGATAACATGGTATCTACATAATTAATTCAAGCTACTGTAGATGTAGGAAAAGTTCAAAAAATGGTCACCAAGCTAGTTAGTCATCTCAAGCAAGAGAATATCATAAATAAATATAGATTGGTTAATGTATGAGAATAATGGCTTGATGATCAAATACAAAATATGAGGATATTTTCAAAGCATTAATAAAAGAAAAAGATTCAAAAATAAAAAAATTGAAGTCAAAGTTGAAAATATCATATGTTGACCACATACAAACAAAAGAGCTACTAGTTTCTCATGAATAAAATGAAGAATTGATGGCTTAGATTTCCATGTTGAAACACCAAAACTATTGTTTGGGCCTTAGAATTGATAAATTAAAATAAGAGAATGAAGAAAAAGAAGCATAAATGAATGTAAATATTTGACGTTTGTCAATCAAAATAGTGGAGCTAACAAAAGAAAATGATAATCATGATGAGGTTACTTAGTATGAAGCATCACTAAAGAAAAATATTTCTAGACTCTAAAGTAAACTTTTGATTCTAGAAGTTGGATTGAAGGAAAAGTTGTTGAATTAAGTTATTCTATGCAATAAAAAGAGGTAATGATGAAAAGTCTACAAGATCAATTCTCTATGAAATATCAAAAGATTGTTGAAAAAAAACAAACAATAGGAAAATTAAGGAAATACCATAATGATTAGGAAGAATGTATTTAACTAGTGAAAAGAATATGTTATGGGACCAAATAATTACTATAATGAACTATTTTAAGCCTTACTTTGAAATTGTTTAGTAAAATGAGACCTTGACGTAGCTTGTTCAAATTGAAATAAATAAACCTTTGGACGAATATTATGAAGACAGATCAAGTGATTGATGATGTGATTAACTTCTTAAATAGTAAAAATTCCTACAAAATTTTATCTTCTTGGAATAAATTCTCAAACAAACACAATACTGAATGTAGGGAGAGTTAACTCCAAGAATTATTTGATATAGATAGCTCAAAATAGATGCAATAGTATTGATTGAGTTATTAAAGTCTTCAAAAATAAGTTTATTCCTCTACAAAAATGGGTTTATCACTTCCATGGACTAATGATTAGAGATTCTATGGCTCAAAAAGTTACACTGAAGGTTTGTTGGATTAAATGAATCATACAAAGGATTTCAATGATATTACAAAGACTTTAAATAGACAGCATATTGTAGACAAATTTCTTCTTGAGTTTAAATTTATGATCACTATCACTAAGTTATGTCAATCTTATTCTCTAGTGTCTTATGATTTATTTATTGAGTTGGACATGGATTTCAAAAAAATGGTAGGGTTAATTATCCTATAGGAAATGAGTGGACTCAAATAGCAAGATTTAAATTCAAAATACCAATGGCTACTTATGACAACTCTAGGTTATCAACAACCAAGAGATGAAAAACCTAAAGTAGGTTGAAGAAGTTAGGAGTGGGATGTTTTCCTTATATATTCCTTTATAAAACATGTGATGGCTACTAAGAAAACCTTAGCTACTGCAAGGCATCTAATCTAGTCATTTTTTATTAAAATTGGTTATCAAGATCAAGAAATAGTTGGAGGTAGAAGAATATAAAATAAATGGGAAAAGACATCTCAAGGGATCGAAAATTTTTAGGTAAATTCTAGAGTCTTCCAATTGTTTATATCATTTCTAAAGAGGGATGTGTTGAAATTTTATAGAAATAGATCTCACGCAATAGTTCTTGCAATCCTAAGGATTCACCCCTTGTTTATCAATGTGTTTCCTATAGTTTTTGTTAACTTCTCAAGTTCCAATACATGTTTCTTCAATTATATGCAATCTTGTGAGAAAGATTTATTTTTATCTAGTCACAATAATGAGACATTTTAGACTAGATCTCAATATTGTTATAGCGGTTATCTTCATTGTACAAAATTTTGAGTAGTGTTTCTAGTTCAAAATATTCAACATTATTATGGGTTTCTATCATAAGTTTATGTAATTATTAAACCATGAATGTTTTCCTAAAATATTTTATAGTGGTATATGATATTTGTTACCCTACTATGTTATATGAAGGACAGTTTATGCTTTATAATACAAAATTCTTCTTCCAATTTTAATGAAAATCATATTAACTGCTAGATTTATTATGTGTTATTGCACAATATGTTTTCATTCAATCAATGTGTATTAAATCTCATCACCCCTCTTTGATATTCACTTGATTATTTGTTATTTTTGGTATGTATGACCGCCATCCTCATTGATACTGAAAGAAAAGTTTTATCTTTGAATTCTTCTGAATTTGTCACCTTTATTAATCCATATGTTTGTTAGACAAAATAATGGTGCCCAAAGAATCTAAAGAATTCCATACTTAGATTTGATATTATTTTCATCTTCTTTTTCTCAACTTTCATTTTAATCAAATCTTTAAAATACACAAATTCTAAAGAAAAATATGTCATAGTGAGGGATACCCACTATGGTTAATGAAGTATTTCATAATAGCCTAAAAAGGGGAGGTGTCTAAGCCTCTAGTGGATGGCTTGGCATGATTCCCTAGCTAAAAACATCTCACGGAACAATATTTGAATTGGTGTCATTGCTAGGAAATGAAGTAGAAAAATTTATCCTCCCTAGGAAAAGACAATGACAAAGTTTCAACTCTTGGTGGTGAACAAGAATAGAAAAATAAGTCAATAGGTTATTTTCATAAATATCTTTGGAAGAATAATTTCACTTGGAAACTCCATTACTTCAAGATAGAAGAACAAAGGAGACGTATAATGTCCCATGTGAATCTTAAAGAGACACTAGTATATGAAAATACTAAGAAGATGATTATTGAAGAAAACAAAAGGAGAAAAGAGGGCTCTACGTGCATAGGTAATCCCAGTTTTGAAGACAAGTTTATTTTAGAATTTGATTATTTTGAAAATTAGTCATTTTTCAAAACTCCTCCCAAGAGTTTGACTAATCCCCCTAATGGTAGGTATATGCCAGTAATTGACCTCTCTAAGTTTGTATTATATTTTTCTAAGCATGGTGAATTGCAGTCACGCTTTCATCTTCTTTCTCCTATTTGTAAGTGTTATAGTCCAAAATTCCACCACTATGCATTTTTTATCATGGTCCATCCATATACACACTTGCAAATCACTTTTGTTAGATTTCCTCGTCAAAAACTCTCATTTTTTAAGGTGTATGTGCCCTGATCTATAAGCAATCTGTGTACACACACGACCTGATACATAGACCTGATCATTGGCAGTCCGCATTTACTCACAAAAGTTGCAAAAATTAAAAATTATGCACTCTCCCGTGGGGTTTACGGGCTATTTTGGGTTGCATAACCATTCTTACCTTTTTCATCCCTTCTCACAACCGAATAACCATCAAATTTCCATATAAAAGGGCCCTAGAGGGATCATTTGGGATAACTTTGGAAGAAGCAAAGAAACTCTGCCCAAATTCCTCCTTCTTTTTCTCTGAGCTTATGCATCTAGCTCTGAGTATTCATCCTCAACAATCTCATTCTCTCATCCTCTTTATGAAATCCAGCAAACCCCTTAGTTTTGCATGTTTATTGTCAAGATTTGCTAGTGATTATGAGGTTAATGCACTTGGAGTATTATTGGAAGAACGCATAAAAGATTCGTAGAGTGGTGTCAACATTAAATATTTTGGTTGTAATCTTCCTTATATGTTATCAATAAAAGAGAGATTTCTTTTCCCAATTCATGTTTCTATATTCTTGTGAATAATTTTGAATATTTATAGCTTATTTCTCTTTATAATATAAAAGGTGTCAAAGATGGCCCAATCCTCCATTTAGGTATATACTAAAGTACTTTAGAATGAGTAACATGAAATAATTTACGAACTTTAAACCTTAGAATGAGTAACATGAAATAATTTACGAACTTTAAACCTGGAAATGCACTTCGAGAGTTTTCCAACTTATAAGGCCATCACGTTTCCTTTAGGTCAAGTCTCATACCCCTTTCCATGCAAACTTTGGATTTAGTGTAATCGTTTGTTATCTGTTTATATTTATAAATTATGCTTTGATTAAGTGTTCTCAAACTACCTAAAAAGAAAAGAAAAATATTTATATTGTTTCCTAAACATCATATTGTTTCCTAAACATCATAATCGATCCTAAACATCATATTGTTTCCTAAACATTATAATTATCATATATGAATTCGTCAGATAATAAATGTAAATCATGTGCAATGAAAGTTCTCAAATTGAACTTATTCATGGATATCAGGGACGTAAAAGATGATTAAAGGTACCTTAAAACCTAATGTGTTGTATTGTACTCTGGGTTCTCAAATACAACAAAAAAAATTCAAATCGTAAATAAGGTTTGTAGATCCTATAGTGACCCTCGGGAGTCTGACTCCATTGGAGTCATTAGATATATCTTTTAGATTATATATATATATATATAATTTACAATTTTCACTTTAGTTATTAAATGTAATAAGTTGGTGAATAGATCGATAGTTATGATCCCTACGTCCACGCAAGTGAAGTCAGGCGACGTGATAATTATTGGAGTATAAGTCATGTCTTGCACTTGACGAGCTTGTTTAAAATCATTTAAATTGTTTCAATTATTGTTTATTGATCTTAGAATATTTGTGTGAATTGCTTACATAAAATTCATTTAATACATGTTTAAATTAATCTCTTCGCCAATGAAAATATATTTAATTGACATGAGACTTAATGAAGAATAATCACAACCAGTGCATTTGGTATAGTTAAGTTTAGAGTGCTAATCGCACAATCCTTGTAAAGTAGATAACGGTTACACCTTACTACGCCACTAGATAGATTCTTTTATGAATCAGTGTTAGACATTTATGAATTTAGTTGAACTTTGTAAATTTCATAAATAGGTGTTTAAATAACTAATTTATAATGATGTTGATATAGTTACTTGAATTTTAGAGTTAGCTTATGATTTTCATAATTTAATGTTTGCGTTATTCGAATTGGTTACTCATTATTGATCGGTTTTGTGGGATTGTTACAACTCTTTCCATTATTGTAAAGGGAATTGGTCTTGTAGGAATATATTGAAGTTCAAATCTGAAGCTTGGGGATTTTCTTTTTAAGATTAAAATCTCTTATGGAGAAGTAGGTTTATACTACTATGGATTTTTTTTTCTGTTAGCAGAGCTTGATGTCTTGGAAGGAATATTGGAGAATCATTTTGTAAAAGGCAGATCACAAAATACAAAGGTTCTATGATTGTATTTCATCAAATATTGTTATTTGTTTGAATATAATCTTGTTCTTTTGTTTTGATAAATTTAGACCAGTGATTGCATGTAATGGCACTATTGTTTTATATGAAGCTCTCTATTTATCTGATTAGCTATCTGATCTTATAATTTCTTACATCTATCATTTATTTTTTAATTTTCTCATGCATTTTAATCAATTCCTAAGTAACCATTTACTCATAAATTTATCATTATAAATTGATTTAGCCATCATTTAAGCTTGTGAACTATTTCCATGCTATGCTGACTTTTCCTTTTCACTTTTAGGCCTTATAAATTCTTTGAAAAAAACATGAATGAGGCTAAACAATATCAATTATTGGGACTATTCCTGTAATTTGATATTTATTTTTAAATATTGTGTTTAACCCTCATTTTACAATTCCATTTGCACTTGGTGTATATGAACTATTTATTATGTGACAAGTTACGATAGTTTTATTTATCCTTTTCATTTAGATTCATTACATTTTTTAAAAAGTCTCCTTTCGTAGAAACAACTTTTTTTGTGGCTTGGTTGAGCCCTCATTTTAGTTGACTCGTTTAGTTTAGGTTAGATTAGTCTAGATTAGATTAAAATTTAGTTTAGGTTAGTTTTTGGTAAGGGTAATTGGACCCATTTTAACCAGTCGAAATCACCATACCAAACGAATAAGGGCCTAATTTGGGCCCTGACCAAGTAGTCTCCCTAATGTTGAACATGGTCATTTTTGGCCATCAACATTTTTGGTGCTAGAAGGGGGGCAAGAGATAGATTATTTGTGTAGAGTCTTATTTTAAAATTTTAAACTAATGGCTCCTGTGTACATTTCTACTTTGGGTCATGCTTTTAGTTCATGTAGGCTTACCAAGTACATACCCAAAAAATAGCTTGAATCCTTGTCTAATTTGAAATTTGATGGTGAGAGTAAAATTTATGCTTTTGATCATATTTGTTAATTTATGGTTAAATGTAAATCTTTTGATATCACTAATGATAATGAAATTTGCAAGTTATTTACTCTCACATTCCAAGGACAAATTCAGAAATGGTGAAAAGCGCTACCAGCTAAGTATTACATTCTTGGGAGCATTTTATGGGGGGTTTTTTGTTAGTCCATCAAAATTAAAATTATGAATAATTGTGTTTAGAAATTGAAAATATTTATATCCATGCAAATGAATCTTTTGATGAATTTTATGCTAGATTCAGGTAACTTTGTTTTAGATTCCATCTCAAGGATTTGTCTTCAACAGAACATCTGATTGAATGTTTTACTTCTCTTGTTTTTCCTGCTAATGAGCGTAGAAAATCAAATAAAGATGAACAAGATATGTCAGATCCATTGGTTAATTTTGATTCTACATCTAGTTTTATTGAACCCACGAAGGGATTTGAAATTGTATCACAGTCACAGACTTTAGGAACTTCTTCCACACATTTTCATATTATAGCAAATGATTATACAAATTCAAATTTGGAATATGAAAAAATATAGTTAAAACATCCCCTATTGTTTGTGGTCTTCACAAAGAAGGATCAATAGAAATCAGTCAAACTCAGTAGTTAACTAATGAACAGGTTGATCTTTCTTCTTGATCTTAGTTAATTTATGAAGTTGATGAGTTGAAATTTGCAAATTGCGTAAATAGGTGTTTAACTAACTAATTTATAATGATGATGATATAGTTACTTGAATTATAGAGTTAGTTTATGGTTTTCATAATTTAATGTTTACGTTCTTCGAAATGGTCTACTCATTATTGATCAGTTTTGTGGGGTTGTTACAACTCTTTGAACTATTGTAAAGGGAATTTGTCTTGTAGGAATAGATTGAAGTTCAATTCTTAAGCTTGGGGATTTTATTTCTAAGATTAAAATCTCTTATGTAGAAGCAGGTTTTATACTACTATGGATTTTCTCTCTGCAGAGCTTGATGTCTTGGAAGGAATATTGGAGAATCATTGTGTAAAAGGAAGATCAGAAATTACAAAGGTTCTATGATTGTATTTCATCATATATTGCTATTTGTTTGAATATAATCTTGTTCTTTTGTTTTCATAAATTTAGACCGGTGATTTCATGTAATGGAACTATTGTTTTATATGCAGGTCTTTATTTATCTGATTAGCTATCTGATACTATAATTTATTAGATCTATCATTTATCTTTTGATTTTCTCATGCATTTTAATCAATTCCTGAGTAGCCATTTACTCAGAAATTTATCATTATAAATTGATTTAGGAGTCATTTAAGCTTGTGAACTATTTCCATGCTATGGTGACTTATCCTTTTCACTTTTAGGCCTTATAAATTCTTTGAAAAAAACATGAATAAAGCTAAACAATACCAATTATTGGGACTACTCCTGTAATTTGATATTTATTTTTAAATCTCGTGTTTAATCCTCATTTTACAATTTCGTTTGCACTTGGTATATATGAACCATTTCGTATGTGACAAGTTAGGATAGTTTTATTTATCTTTTTCATTTAGATTCATTACATTTTTAAAAAGTATTCTTTCGTAGGAGAAACTTTTTTTGTGGCTTGTTTGAGCCCTCATTTTAGCCGACTCATTTAGTTTAGGTTAGATTAGTCTAGATTAGATTAAAATTTAGTTTAGGTTAGTTTTGGGTAAGGGTAACTAGACCCATTTTAACCAGTCAGAATCACCATACCAAATGGATAAGGGCCTAATTGGGGCCATGACCGGGTGATCTCCCTAATGTTGAACATGCTCAACTTTGGCCATCAACATTTTTGGCGCTAGAAAGAGGGCCAAAGATAGATTATCTGTGCAGAGTCTTATTTTAAAATTTTAAACTAATGGCTCTTGTGTGCATTTCTACTTTGGTTCATGCTTTTAGTTCATGCAGGATTACCAGGTACATACCCAAAAAGTAGCTTGAATCCTTGTCTAATTTGAAATTTGATGGTGAGAGTAAAATTTTCGTTTTTGATCATATTTGTCAATTTATGGTTAAATGTAAATCTTTTGATATCACTAATGATAATGAAATTTACAGGTTATTTAATCTCACATTCCAAGGATAGGTTCGAAAATGGTACAAAGCACTACCAACTAAGTATATCCATTCTTCGGAGCATTTTATGGAGGTTTTTCTGTTAGTCTATCATAATTATAATTTTGAAGAATTGTGTTTAGAAATTGAAACTATTTCTATGCATGCAAATGAATCTTTTGATGAATTTTATGCTAGATTCAGGTCACTTCGTTTTAGATTCCTCGAGGATTTGTCTTCAATAGAAGATCTAATTGAATTTTTTACTTCTCTTTTTTTTCCTGCTAATGAGCATAGAAAATAAAATCAAGATGAACAAGATATGTGAGATCCATTAGTTAATTTTGATTCTACATCTAATTTTATTAAACCTGCGAAGGGATTTGAAATTGTATCACATTCACAGACTTTAGGAACTTCTTCCACACATTTTCAGATTATAGCAAATGATTATACAAATTCAAATTCGGAATATGAAAATATATTTAAAACATCTCCTATTGTTTGTGGTCTTCACAAAGAAGTATCAATAGAAATTAGTCAAACTCAACAGTTAACTAATGTAAAGGTTGATGTTTCTTCTTCAAAGGTAAATTCAGAACTAGTTCTTGTTTCCTCAACATCAAGTTTATCATTAAATCAGAATTATAATCTTATAAATGACGATGAAAATCTTCTAAAAGCATCTAATTCATTGTACTTTGGTAATCATTACTTTTTGTATCCAGATCTGTTTTCCAATTCATTTAGTAATGGTTCTATCAACCTTTCTGTTGAAACCTTTCCATCAACTAGTTCAGAAAAAGAATATTTTATTGATGATGATCATTTTCCTATAATTGTTAATTCTCATCCTCTTTCTTATCCTTTTGATGATATTTTTAATTAAAATTCTCCATGTGATTTGCAAGAGAAATAAGTATTATTTGATGAGTATTTTTATCTTTATGGCATAGAATCGGATTCATTACAAAGTGAAATACATGCAAACTTAAAATCAATAGATTCACATGTTTTCCCTTTATTGTATAAGCACAAATATTTTTGTGAATATTCTGATGTTTTTAATTTTATTCTGAGAACTCATTTCAATTTTCCAACAACACTCATTTTATCATTCAGTTGGAAGCTTGCTTTGATAAAAATTTGTTGGAACTCTTCTGTAACACCCAGGGCTTTGAGGCCTCATATTAAATAATGTATTTGATAAGTGTTGAGAGGCCAGAGTGCCCAAATAATTATTAAAAGTCTAGTGTACCCAAGAAATGTAATGTTTTGATCATTATTAATAATAAATACATCGTTGGCTACTAGACGGACAAGGAATAGAGTTATAGAGGGCTATGATTCCACAAGAGATAGGGCTTGAGGGGCTAAGCATGTCATTTTATATTTTATTCTCCATTTTTCTTAATGGAGAATAGCAGTTACATAAGCTTCTTGGGGGAAGGCCAAGGGGTTCTTGATCCCCACGAAATACTTAAACCCATCCCTGGTTTGTTGGGGGGTTCGTTCTCTCACTCCCATTTCTTGTCCTCATTCTGTTGTTGGTCAACTCAATCATTCATGCATGCATTCATTCACTCAATTTCTCTTACTCCGTTCATTTTCTATCACCCACTCATCTTTCCTCATTCGTGTTTGGCTTGGGAAAGGAAATCGGGCTATTGAGGAACAACCATGGTTTTGTTGGCTGTAGTGATTACTGGTGTAATCCATCCATGATTTGAGGTCTGCCTGTCTGAGATGTTTGGCATGTGTCCATCATTGCTCACAATTGTGAGTCCTTGTAACATCCCGCTCTCGTGCACTGAGAACACTTATTATTTGAGGACACTTGCTCGCAAGTGATCTGGACCCTTTTTGATGTTAGACCTTTTGTATATGATTATAATGTGATTGACAGATGACGTGATGTGTTATTATTTGATGTAGACAGGTGCTATTGAC
>ML777960.1:1522050-1543527 GCA_009831015.1 Picea engelmannii
TTGAGTGGTAGCTCAGCCTTGGAGGCGAGTTGAGGAGCTAGTGACTCTCTGGTTGTGTGTGGCCCCTTTGCGGCTCGGGGGGCTGAGGGGGAAGAAGAGTACCCCTAGCGTTGGCTGGGAGGTACCGGTGAGCTCATTGAGGTCGGCAAGCAGGAGCAGGAGCGGCAGGAGCAAGGAATCATCGCGGCAAGCAAATAAGGCCAAGGTATGATCCTGAACTAAGTAGTTAGAATGCATAGTAATTTATGAAAGGACAGCGTAAATTTTATTTGTGATCTGAACGGAAAAATTTGTATTAGGGTTCTGGTGGAATGTGTAAAAAGAAATATTTACTGCTCATGATTTTTTACTGTGAAAAATTCCCATTATTTCTGCCTGGACCATGGAAAATATTATTGTTTAATGTTGCTCCTTCCTTGTGAGTTCATAGTTTAAACTCCGGCATTTTCCCTGGTTGAATCCGCCGAGTTTCTGCGGTGAGAGTCCCTACGTTTTTTCCAGTCTAATCCCACTGAGTTTTATGGTGAATCCTCTGCGTTTTGGGGGTTATCTTTTCCCTGCGTGGGTAGTTATTTTTTTTCTGCGTTTAGGGTTTAAACTTGCGTTCTACCTTCCTGGAGCGACCTTATCCCTGGATCTTTGCCTGGTTGCGAGTGCTTCCTTCTCTGTCACTGATGTTGACTGTACTCATAAGAACCCTAGTTAAGGGCGTTGGCTTCAATCCTGGTGCCCTCTCGTTCTAGTTGACACATTGTAGGATGCAGATGGGATTTTGGGGGCGGAGGTCTTGAGCCCTGTCCGTTAGCCAAATCGTTATGTTAACAGTTGGGTATCAATTGTTCCCTTGAACTGTGTTGCAGCGGCAGCCACAACAAAGGCGGTTCCTGACGCGTTCCATTTATTGACGCGTTCTATTTTTGAATGGTGATAGCTTCTTAGGAATTGTAATTTCGTTTGCCATGGTTTATGGGACTCCTAATCATAGGGAAATTTTGTATTTCCGACCACTAATGTGTATTTCTTTTATTATTATTTTGGTCTGGTATTTACTGATTTCACAGCGAATTGTTTGATTGATTATATATGAACTAAAAGGTAAAAATGTAATTATTGATGGATAGTGATTTGTTGATTTATATCATATATTAAGGTTACTCTCTAATAAGATGCCTAATCCTCAAGAAATCGGTCCCATGGTTAAAATATATATATATATATATATCTTCCCTTCACGCAAGGGAACCTAAATCCTTTAAAAAGTGATTTCTGCTCCTATTCCATGACATTAACTTTTAATTTTTATTTCTGTGTTAATACCTTTTCGCCTGGCATGCACGATAATTTGTGTGACAGCTATGTTACTCTATAATCCTTCCCCACGACTTATAGTTGCGCCTAAAATCCTGGTTCAAACTACACCCTTCCAGGCGAGTTAATAAACGAACCGTTATGGCAGAGCGTAGTCAGTTGAATTAAGTTCTGGTGTAAGCGGCGAATAAGTTATATGAACGTGGTAATGAGAGGTCCCTTGATTTGATTTCCAGCCGTTAGCACCTTCACAACTCTACAGGAAATTTTTACTGTCAATTGCGCCAGCCAGTCATTCCCTCGTCTTGTCAAATCGTTGTACATTATCCCTGCGCCCTAGATCGTTAAATTTTTACTGCCAAATTTATTTCCAGACAGTCACATTCCTCCCTGGTTCATTAGATTTTACGGCCAGACTGTTCTTTACCTCACTGGTATAATCGATAATTCTCATGGCGTTGTTAGCCGTCTCAAAAAGTTGGTAATCATGTTGTCCATTTAAGCTTGGGTTATTTTCGTTAAATTCTTGGGGGTCAAGGCGCTGGTCGATTTACCTGCCTGCTAAAGAGATTTATTTCGCTATTGGCTCTACCACAGTCTAGGTTTTGGAGCATTAGGGTTTTACTCACCTCGGCAATTTCTATTTTGCAATATTATTATTATTTATTTGAAATGTCATTGTTATTAAATGAAACTGTTATGCGGGAAAATTGCAATGATAGGTCACTATTTAATTGCAATGGTTAAATTGAAATAATTATATCACTTAAATGAAATGTTAGCGTCCATATAATTTAGAATTGGAGTTAGGTTAAGGTTGCACCTTATGGTAACTTAGCTTCTGATTTACGTATTGTATATAGCTTTCATTTTAAAATGATAATTGGTTCTTTATTCAGTAATGTTCTCCTCTTCATTTTTCCGTAATAATAATATCGCTTATTAAGAATATTAAACGGTTAAGATTGATTTATGATGTTAGGGCAAGTAGTACTGCCACTATTAATAGCAAATTAATATGCATTTTACGTGGATGTGGAATGGGAGTGGCCTCATGTATTCAATCAATGTAGGAATGCTATATGTAATCATTTAAAGGAGGAACTCCCTGGTATCGTGTCATGGTTGCAAGTGATAGGCGTAAAGCCATTTAATATTTATTGTGATTTATATAAGATTAGGGTTACGCCCTTTACAATAATATGGTGTCGTAAAGGAATGATATGTTGACTTTGGTAAAAGTTGAGTAATCGTTTTATTGGCAAAGTTAGTACTTGTCTGAATGGAAAAATTTAATATTATTTAATTAAAAGGCTAAAGGGTGGAACTGCAATGCAAGTAGTTGTTAATTGCCATATTAATATATTTAATGGAATGTTAATTCTAGCGGAATTGAATGCTAGAAATTGTCGCTTATTGTTTAATTGCAAATTATCATTATTTAATGGAATGCTAATACTAGTTGAATGGCAACATTAAGTAGTCGTTCATTTGCAACGGTTCATAATATTAATGGAATATTAATGTTGGAGGAATTGCGAGGTTAATTAATTGTTAAATCGCATTATTAATATTATTCACTGAAAATGTTAATTCTAGTTGAATTGATGTATTAAGTATTTGTTTAATTGAGCTATTAACATTATTTATTGAAATGGTAATGTTGTTAGAATTGCAATGATTAGTAATTTTTACTCATTGTGTAGTTGTGATATTATTATTATTTAATGGAATGTTGATATTAGTTGAAGTGCCATGCTAAGTAGTGGGTTTAATGGCCATATTCATATTAGTGATGGAATGTTAAAGTTAATCGTTTAATGGTAATATGAATATTATTAAYYGAAATGATTAATGTGGGTTGAAWTGCAATGTTGAAGTAATTGTTCCCATAGMAATGTTAATGGGGATGCCTAAGTTGCGAGGTTAATTTTTGTTAACTGAATGCTGGTGATGATGTTTATTATTAATATTGTTTTAGATAGCAATGTTATTGTTGGCTTAATTGAAATGTCGAAGATGATGTTGGATTGTCATGCTACGGATGTTTAACGGAAATGCCAATGGCGAGGTTTAATTTGCAAGGCTATTATTTGTAAGGTTATTATAATATGGTATTAATTGGTAGGAAGGGAAAGATGATAGGGAGAGTGTAACATTCATAGGTTCTCCATGATGTCGTGCTCGCTTGTGGCGATTAATAGAAAAATGCAAGCGCTAGTGCTTACTGCTTGTCCCTGATTTGTAGTACTGGGTGGTATTGTTTTGCGTAGCATGTTCATGTCGGGCGGGATATAGACTCCTCTTGTAGCTTAGTATGTTTGTCTGTGTGTAATCCGGTGGAAGGAATCCTGTGCCGTATCAAGAGTCTCGGGCTGTTTAAAGGCACAGTTCCACTCTTGCGACACTCTCTGAGCCGTATCAGTAGTCTCGGGCTGTTTAAAGGCACATTTCCACTACTGCGACTCTACTGTTGGATCCTTTCATCCTGGGACAGTACTGTGCCTAACCCCTGGTGTCTGACTCTGCCTACAGTCGTTAGTTGCCCGCCTCATGTTCGGGGCGTTGGCTTCTTTTTGTCACTATGATATGTCGGGTCGTCTTGATTGTGTCCGTCTTACTTGCGTCCTGTTGGTTGAGTGTTGACGTTGAGTCGAAGGGGTTGTTTCTTCTACACACGTGCACACACGGTTAAAGCAAAAAAAAAATTCACCGGTTGACTGAGTAGTTGTCCCTAGCTAGGAGGGTTGTTACAGTCCTGAGAGTCCCAGCATGCAGATTCTGGACCAACTACATGGGAGCCCTGGAAGGAGAAGGAATGTGTGATGGACTACATGGAAAAGAAGGGTGGGGGTCCATTATCTTGGGCTGTGAAGGTTGGGTACTTGGATTGTTGTGGGTGTTGGGAATCCTATGAGAGCTTGAGTGTTGACTGGTTTGGGAAGCCAAGTAACACTATGGAACTGTCCTTGTGGATTCATAGCCCTGGTTTGGGAGTGACATTGTTGTTGAGACTTGGAACAAAAATTTCTATGGTTGGGTGTAGCGTCCTTGGTCAGCAGCCAGTCAGTGGTTCTCTTCTATAAAAGATAAGTGTTATCTGTTATGGTATTTTTTACCTGTGTATGAATTATTTTCATTGTGTGTTTTATTCATCATTGAATTTGAAATGTTTAGATTATGCATGCTTGTTGTTTATTGTTGTGCATGTCATTTAGATCCTTTATTTTATGCATCTTTATTAAATTGAAAGGTATATGTAAGAGAAAGAATTCTGAAAGCGGGCTTGAAGTAGCGTATCTTGGCCTGTGGGTGGATAGGTATGTTATAGTTTGGTATCATAGGTCATGGATCCAATACTAAGCCTTGATGAGTTGTGTGAACCAAGATTGAGAAAAAATTTCACAGAGAAATTGAGTTGCAGAGTGCCAGAAGGTGTTGAGAGCGCACCTTAAGAGTGTTTGAAATCTCAGGAGGTGTAGCAGTTTGGGAAACCATGATGGTCGTAGGATCTATTTGGGAAGGGTCTGAATCCTTCACAACTGTCATATCAAGGAAAAGAGTGTGGAGGTTAAACCCGCAATTCCTTCAGACTTCGTTGCTTCAGAATTTTCAAGTTCCTTGTCATAAAAGAAGCTTGAATCCTCAAAGTTCCAAAGCCCCGGAGTGAATCTACGTCGTATATTATGGGGAGAAGTTCTTGACCATTGGATTTGGCCAAGGGAAGATCAAATCCATTGGATCAAGCAAAAATCAAGAGGTGAAAAAAAGTGGATAAGATAAGACTCCAGTTGTTTGATCTGCGTGTGAGAAAATGTGATTCATTGATCTCACAGCAGTTCGGAGATTCGACACTCCAGGAGAAGCAAGCCTTAATATTCCAGGAAGAAAGTATCCCGAAGTCCTGAACTCCATATTGAATCTGGACCATTCGTGTTTAGGGACATGTGTCCATAGATCAACCTATTCGAGAATTCGTCGTTCGGGGGATTTGAAGTGTAGTGTGGAGAAGTCTCCCAAAGTCCTAGAGTTTTATAATTTTGGAGTCTTGAAGTCTCGAATTCATGAAGCATCAGAGTGACATGGAATAATGAAATCACCTAGGGTGACTTGGACCTACTCTAAGCATGCCACATGTCACTTGTTTTTCTACCACTTACAGGCCCTTATTACCAATTGGGACCTGACACGTGTCGCTCGTCGGTGGGGCCACGTGTCACTACATTAATTGTTGGACAATCGAGCAAATGAGATCAACGTATTCTTCAATTCAACATTCGGAAGGAATGAATCATGATGAAGGTGAAACCCCAGAAGCTCTGAAGAGCAGAGTAAATCCTCACTGTTGATCGGGAGAGGACACGTGGCAGTGGATCCTGTAGTCCGAAGACTTGACACTCCAAAGGATTCAAGGTATAAGTAGTTGGGTTCGAGGACTCTCAAAGGCCCAAAGTCCAAAATCCATATCAGCCATTGGTTACATTGGACATGTGGCACCAGATCCCAAGGTCTGGAGACTGGGTACTCCAAAGAAATTGAGTTGTAGGTTGCTTTGAGTCCTGAAGCCCTGAAGGTCAGAGTTAATCCGTGTCGTTGATCGGGAGAGCATATGTGGCAACACATCCTACAGTATGGAGACTTAGCACTCCAGAAGTATTGAGAGTGTTGACACTCTAGAACTTCTGAAGCCCGATGTCTCATAGCTCTTGTTGACCGTTAGATCTACATATTTGAGGTGGAGATTTTGTTTGATATTCCAGCGTAATATTAAATTCCCAAACAATAAATGGATTTAAAATGTATAACAGTGTATTTCATAAAAATGGTGGACCCACCAAAGATAGGGTACACCACTATGCTTTAAAATATATGCAATGAATACGGATCATCCGATCTATGATCGGATTTCAAACTCAAAAAAAAAATGTATCGAATTTAAATTACGGGTACAGGTCCCGACATTAACCTGTGCGCATATACAATATCTGCAATGGATTATGACAGTCAATCTCAGCCCTCAATCGATTTTAAACCACACGATTTCAGATGTAATAATTCTAACATAGAAAAGTGCTAAGAAGGGCTAAGCCTGTGGTTTCGAGTTGTGGTCACTTAGGGAAAGTGGTTTGAAGGAATCTCCTGTGCATAATTTATTTCGGTATCTTCCCAGGGATAACATGGAAGTGTTATTTATATATATTCTTCATGAATTGAAAGGATCTGTAACATTGTTTGGAAAATTTGTGCTCGTCATATGCTTAACTCTAAAAAAATGGTCACTTGCACATTTTGCATAATTAAGGGTTTAAACATATCAGTAAGAAATGTGTATTAAATAAATGGAAGAAAGTGAGGGAGCCTCCAGCCATGATAAAGAGTTCGAAGGATAGAATACTAGAGTTGGCAATACAGAGACAGAATCCAATGGATGCAAGGGCCAAGGGGAGCAAGAAAAATTGATAGAAACTTTGAGAAGCCTGAAAATAGAAGTGCAGAGCTACAAGGAAAACAATGAGAGGCTAATGAGAGAGAAAATTCAAATAAATTCTTAAGTGATTCAAGGATTAAATCAACTGCAGAGACAAGAAAATAATGGTTTAAAGTAAGAGGAAGAAGGCAGGTATCATGAAAGAAGAGATGATCATGGGAGAACTGGTTATACCAGGAGTGCTAGCAGAGCTCATATACATCACTCACCTCCTTACTTAAAAAGAAGGTCTTATGCATCTAAAGATTCCATAAGAAGTCCATAAGTGTCTCATGTTAGGCACCAAAGAAGAAGGCATGAAGTGGACAGTTTGCAAGGAGAGTTGAGGAAGCTTAAGCCACCATCCTTTGGTGGTGAAATGGAAAGGGAAGATGATGTTGAAGCATAGTTTCTTGGAATCGGGAGATATTTCCAATTGCATAACTATTCAACAAACCTAGAAGCCAGAATTTCCACCTACCATTTGCATGGGAAGGATGCCATGTGGTGGGACCAACTGAAGCAAGTTGAGCATATTAATGAGAATATGATCACTTGGAAGCAGTTCCAAAATTATTTCCAGAAGGAGTACCTCTCAGAGCATTTATATGACAAGAAAATTCAGGATTTCTTTGAACTCGGGCTGGGAAGTATGACCATGGAAGAATATGAGAAGAATTTATTGGGATTGTTAAAGTATGTAGGGTTCATAAAAGATGAGAAGGTGAAAATACAAAGGTTTTTAAGTGGTTTGTCTTTCCTTTATAAAGAAAATATTCAGTATGATGAACCCAAGACCTTGATTGAGGCTATCGGGAAAGATAAGTACATGTATGAGCAAGGCTTGGGTAGAGAATCCATGCAGAAGTCTTGGAAGGATAAGAATAAGTAGAATTATGATCATAGGAAGAAGGGATTCAAACCTACTTTCAATAGAAATGAGCCTAATAAAAATCATCAAGATCGGTATGCTAATGATGAATCCAAGAAACAAGACTCCTTGGGAAAAAGGGGAATACCACCAATCCAATGTTGGGGATGCAAGGAAGATCAGATGTACAAGGATTTCCCTCACAGAAAGAACATATTGAAGACTTTGCACAACATCCAAGAGGATACAACGGTCGAAGACATGGGAAGAATCTATGTAGCCTTAGATGATCGACAAGCAGAACATCAATCCAATATGATCGAGGTGGAAGGTAAGATCATTAATCATCCTATTTCTATTTTAATTGATTCGGGAGAAAGTCATTGTTACATTGATCCTAAGATAGTGGATAGATTACATTTGGAGAAAAATAATTTTGGGAAATCAAGTTTGGTTCATCTAGCACTGGAACCAAAAGGAGAATCCATGATATGGTCAGAGGTTGTTCCATAAGTCTTAATGGTGTGAACACAAGTGTTGATCTAAATATCATACCATTGGGGTCTTATGATATTGTAATTGTAATGGATTGGTTGGAAAATAATCATGTTGTCCTAGATTGTCATAGAAATACATTTACATGTCTTAATGGAGATGGGAAACAGAGAATTGTGAAAGGTGTACCAAGACCCATCTCTATAAGGGAGATTTCAGCCTTGCATCTAAAGAGATGTTTTAGAAAAGGGTGTCATTTGTATGTAGCCCATGTGGAGGAGCCAGAAAAGACAAAGGGGCGAAGCCTTAAAGATTTTGTGATACTGCAAGAATTCAAGTATGTATTCCAGGAAATACCGGGGTTTCCACCAAAAAGGGAAATAGATTTCTCTATTGACTTAGTGCCAGGAGTTTCCCTGGTGTCAAAAACACCTTACAGAATGATCACACCAAATTTAAAATAATTACAAATACAGTTGGAGGAATTGTTGAGAAAGGGTACATATGCCCAAGTATTTCACCTTGAGGAGCACCAATACTCTTTGTCAAAAATAAATATGGAACCTTGAGGCTTTGTATTGACTTTCGACAGTTGAATAAGTCTACTATAAATAACAAGTATCATTTACCCAGAATTCATGACCTCTTTGATCGGCTAAGAGTAGCAATGATATTTTCAAAGATAGACTTGAGATCAAGATACCATCAGGTAAGAACCAAAGAATAAGATATCCATAAGACAACTTTTAGAACTAGGTATGGGCATTATGAATTTGTAGTGGTGCCTTTTGGATTGTCCAATGCACCAGATGTCTTTATGTTCTTAATGAATGGCATATTCGGAAATTATTTGGATAATTTTGTCATAGTATTCATGGATGACATACTTGTCTATTCTAATTCATAGGAAGAGCATGAAAATCACCTAAAATTGGTATTGGAAGTGTTGAGGGGACATCAATTATATGCCAATCTGAGTAAGTGTTATTTTTATCAAGAACAAATCCATTACTTGGGGCACATTATTTCAGAACAGGGTATAGCAGTGTATCCAAAGAAGATTGAAGCCATTAGAGGATGGCTAGTGCCCAAGAATGTTTCAGAAGTCAAATATTTTATGGGATTAGTTGGTTACTATAGAAGGTTTATAGCAAGGTTCTCTAGGATTTATCATCGCATCACTTCTTTGCAAAAGAAGAGAATTAAATTTGAATGGACATTTGAATGTGAAGAGAACTTTAATTTGTTGGAGTTACTCACTAGTGCGCATGTGTTAAATATTGTTGACTCAAATGAAAGTTTTTTGGTATGTACATATGCATGTAAGGAAGGACTTGGTGGAGTCCTCACTCAAAATGGACATGTCATAGGTTATGATTCCAGAAAGCTTAAGGAATATGAGAGGAACTATGCCACACATGACTTGGAGCTTGCTGCCATTATTCACACATTGAAGATGTGGAGACATTACCTCATGGGAAAGAGATTTGAATTGAGAACAGATCACAGTGGTCTGAAGTATATTTTTGAATAGCAAACTTTGAATGCCAGGGAAACAAGATGCCTGGAAGTTTTAAGTGAATACGACTTTGATATAAATCATATCAAAGGAAAAACAAAATAAAGTTGTCGATGCACTTAGTAGAAGAGTACATCTCATGCATAATATAGTTGTTAGTATGCATCAGTTAGACTTGAAGAAAAAAAATTTAGATGTTGTTGTTACATATCATCATTACCTATGAGTAAAGGAAAACTTATAGCAAGGAGATGCACAACATAAAATGAAAGAGTATGAGATGAAGGAAGATGGATTACTTATGCATAAAAATAGAATTTGTGTTCCTAGTCCCGGAGAACTTAGGAATTTGGTATTAAAAGAAATGCATAATGTTCCATATGTTGGACATCTCGGTTACCAGAAAACAGTTACAGCAGTAAGAAGCCAATTATTTTAGCTAGGGATGAAAAAGGATGTTGTTGATTACATCGCAAGATGTATGGAATGTCAGAAAGTGAAGGTTGAACATAGACACCCAGCAGTTTTCTACAACCATTACTTATTCTAGAAAAGAAATGGGAAGTGATAACCATTGATTTTATAACTAAATTTCCCAGGACAGCGAGGCAACATGATTCAATCATGGTATTGGTTGATAAATTGGCAAAGGTTTCTCATTTGTTTCCTATAAAAACAACTCATACAGCAGCTAATATTGAAGAAATTTATATGAAGGAAATTGTTAGGTTGCATGGGATACCTAGTAAAATTGTCTCATAAAGAGACACGAAGTTTACTTTGAATTTATAGAAGGGATTATTTAAAGGATTTGGCACAAATATGAACTTTAGAACAACATACCATCTGGATTCAGATGGGTGGAAAGAGAGGGTCAACTGAGTAATTGAATACATGTTGAGAATGTATGTGATGGACTGGCCGTCTAAGTGGGAAGATTACTTGCACTTGCTTGATTTTGCCTATAATAATGGGTATCAAGCTTCATTTAATATGAGCCCATTTGAAGCCTTATATGGAAGAAAATGTAGTACTCTAGTAAGTTGGAACAACCCAGCAGACAGAGTGGTACTTGGGCCAGAGTTGCTCAAGGATATGGAAGACCAGATGGTTAAGATTAAGCAGAATTTAAAGGCAGCTCGGGATAGACAAAAATTTTATGTATATAAGAATAGGAAAGCAAGAGAATTTAAAGTGGGGGAGCATGTGATTTTGAAATTAAATCCCAAGAAGAGCTCTTTGAAGTTGGGTAGTTGTATAAAGATGGTAGCCAGATTCTATGCTCCATTTGAAATATTGGAAAGAATAGGGTCAGTTGCATACATGCTTGCATTGCATGTTTCCATCAATGTGCATAATGTATTACATGTCTCTTTTCTAAAGAAATATGTACATAATCCTAAACATGTTATTGATTGGCATCTAATTCAGGTAGAGACAAAGGGATACTTTCAAGTGAAATCAGTGCGAATATTGGACAGAAAAGTCAAAATTCTCTAGAATCGAGTTATAGAGCTGGTAAAAGTTTAGTGGACCTACTACGGTCCTAAAGAAGCTACCTGGGAGCATGAAGATTCCATGCGGGCAGAGTACCCACAATGTTTTGAATAAATTTTGGAATTTGATTCTTCTTTGTATATGCACTTATGACAATGTCAAAATAAGGGGCAGGGGATGTAACACCTCGGGTTTTGAGCCCCCATATTAAATAATGTATTTGATAAGTATTGAGAGGCCAGAGTGCCCAAATAATTATTAAAAGGCTAATGTGCCCAAGAAATGTAATGTTTTGATCATTATTAATAATAAATACATAATTGGTTGCTAGACAGACAAGGACTAGAGTTATAGGGGGCTATGATTCCACAAGAGAGGGGCTTGAGGGGCTAAGCATTTCATTTTATATTTTATTCTCCATTTTTCCTAATGGAGAATATCAGTTATGTAAGATTCTTAGGGGAAGGCCAAGGGGTTCTTGATCCACATGTTGAAAATTCAACAAGAAACATGTGTCTAATTTACTTTTCCCTTAAATAAATTGGACAATAAATATTAATCTATTATCTCATATATAACTGAGTGATTTGGAGTTGTAACAGAACTATAAGTGTAGTTAAGTGAGTTAATCTCGGTTGTACTAGTTGTAACTAAACTTTCACTAGTGAGAGTTCAGTGAATTAATTATTCATTAATTCACAATCAGTGAACTCACATGCAACTGAAGATTCGCCATGATTAACTACATGCATGTCAGATCCATTGGATACCTAGTTGAGATAACAGGTGAAAGGGATAGCTTGGCTATCAGTTTTGATTTGATCACACATGCAGTGGATATTCTCATGAGCATGTGCAAACTAGGCAATTCGAATCATTGTGAGAATTCTAATTGCAGAGATTCTGCAGAGGAGGCAGATTGTCTGGACACAGAGAATTGGCACATGTATTTGTTGATTTGTGTATGACAGTGTGAGACGATTGTATTGTACTGAGAGATCTTGGAGTAGAGTTTTGTATGAGATTGTTTCATGATCCATGATATACATAATATATGATAGTGGGGTTTTTAGCTTTACATTTTCCCGATAAAAGTTATGTGTTATGTGTTCTTGATATTTCACTTTGTGATCATGGTTTAATTTTCCACAAGAATAATAGTAGAAGTGATTTTGTATTTAACAGTGGCATATAATTGTTAGATCAGGAGAATCGCAGGAAATACTTAATTTGTATTGAAATTTCTACATGGTATCAGAGCCACGGAGGCCACGGAGCCATGGAAGTGAGGTGCGAACATAATAGTATTTTTGCAGGTCTCATCTCTAGCAAGGTGCGAACCTTAGTACTGAAAACTACACACATTTCTAGGAGTAGAAATTCTTGCACCCTACTCAAAGGAGAGGTGCAAACTTCATTGAGATTCTCACAAGCTGCTTAAGGGAGAAGTGTGAACTTCCCTCACCCCACAGTGAAGTACAGTGCGAACTTCCCCAGAAGGTTCACAGGCTATACACTAGCAGGGTGCAAACTTCCTCAGAGAGTTTGTAAGCTAGACACTGGTAGGGTGAGAACTTCCCTCGGGATGCTCTCAGGTGGGGTGCGAACCTCCCAGGGCAAGAGAAATTGCAGAAGTTGAGTTTTTTGTGGTTGGATAACATTCGAATTTGTAGGATTTTCTTGGTGTGATAGTTGATTCAAGATCAAAATGTCTTTCAATGGCTTGAGGTTGGAGTATGCACTTGAGGGAAGCTCGAACTACATTGCTTGGAAGGACAGGATGGAAGCAGTACTCGAAGACAATGGCTTGAAGGATTACATTGACAAAGATGTTCCTAAGCCATATGCGACAGACACTGCAAATCTTGATGCATGGCAAAAGAAAGTGGAAAAGGTGAGGAGGATTATGTTGGAGGGAGTACGAGACCACATTGTCTCAAGTCTCCATGGAAAAACCACACCACATGCAATGTGGAAGGTTTTGACGGATCTGTTCCAAAACAGTAGAGACCATAGGAAATTGACGCTCAAAGATAAACTCGGGAAGATTAAGATGGAGACGGGCGACACCATTCCAAAATACCTCACGAAATTTGTCCAATGTTGGGATGAGCTTAGAAGTGTGGGAATAACAGTCATTGTTGATGATTTGGTGAGCTTGGCTCTCCTAGGACTTCCCAAAAGTTGGCATAATTATCAATACTCTGTCAATGGAAGGAAAAAATTGTTGGATTGGGAACGACTATGGTCGGATCTAGTGCAAGAGGAGTTCAGGCGGAACACCAGAGATGGATCTTCATCAAAGCGTGATGATGAAGAGGATTGTGCTTTGACTGCCAAGGAAAGGAAAGGGAAAGGGAAGAAATTCCATTCAAAATCTGAGTCTAAAGTCAAGAAGATGGATTTGTCCAAAGTGAAGTGTTTTCATTGTCACTAATATGGGCATCTCACTACTAACTGTCCGTAGAAGAGGAATAACAAGATGGTTTCTAGAGTTGCAATTGGTGAGGCTCTTGTCTCGCAATTTGAACTTGACTTCACTTTGATCGCATGCATGGCTTCAAGTGCATCAGGATCGGGGTGGTATTTGGATAGTTGCGCTTCCTTCCACATGACGGGAGATAAAGAGTCTTTCATTAACTTGGAGGAGAAAGATCTCAGAATGCATATAGAGATGGGCGATGATGGACGATACAGTGTGACTGGTATTGGTACCATTACCTTTCAGAGGGAGTCAGGTAAACCATTTCAATTGAAAAATGTTATGCATGTTCCAGGTCTAAAGAAAAACTTGGTCTCAGTCACAATGTTGGAGGACAGCGACTATGATGTTGTTTTTAGCAGTGGAAAAGCCTACCTGCGACATAAAGCAACGAGTCAAGTCAAGAAGATAGGGATTTGAGTTAAGAATCTCTACATGATAAAGGTAGATGGTTGTGGTGCCATGATAGGCAGGGAAGAAAAAGTGGTGAGTCGGGATGAGGATGAATTATGGCACAGGCGATTGGGCCATCTTCATCATGGAGCCTTGAAGATCATGCACCAAATATCTACTGGACTTCCAAGGAGAACACTTGCTCAATTAGATCAGTGCAAGGGGTGCACCTTGGGGAAGTATGTAAATTCCACCTTTCATGAAAAGGAGAATCGTGCTTCGGTGATCCTGGAGAGAATTCACACAGACGTGTGTGGACCATTCTCAGTTGCTTCAATAGCAAAACATAGGTATTATGTTATTTTTTTTGATGACTTTTCTTGTAAATTCTGGATATTCTTCATGCAGAAGAAGGATCAAACATTCTCAAAGTTCTGTGAATTTAAAGCATTGGTGGAGGAAGAGTCGGGGAAGCAAGTGAAGGCTCTAAGGAGCAATAATGGTGGAGAATACGTATCTAAAAAATTCAAATACTTCTGCAGCAGAGAAGGAATTCGAAGAGAACTCATAGCCCCTCATAACCCACAACAAAATGGGGTCACGAAGAGAAAGAACAGAATAATCATGGGTGCAGCATGAGCGATGTTGCATGATCAGGGCCTACCAATGCATTTGTGGGCAGAAGCATGCAATATTGCGGTTTATGTGCATAACCATTGTCCTCATAGAGTTCTTGGCATGAGTACACCTAAAAAAGCTTTTAATGGTAAGAAACCTGATGTTTCTCATTTTAAAATTTTTGGCTCATCTGTTTATGTGCATGTGAACAAGGATTCCAGGAAGAAGATGGAACCGACTGCTGAAGTTGGGATATTTGTGGGGTACACAAAAACACCCCATAATTATCGTGTGTATTTTTTGAATAGTAAGATGATTGTTATGCGACGGGATATAAAATTCAATGAGGGGAAAGCCATGCATTTGTCGCTTGAGAGGGAGCTAGACTTGCATGCAAAATAGGAATTGTTGGTTCCCAAAGATGAGTCTCAAGACGTGGATCAGCCACATGAAGAGGTTCATGGAGTGGAGAAAATCACTCAAGCAGAGTCATCCATCAAAAATGGCAGAAAGCGCACCCCGGAAGCTAACAGATTGAGACTAGATGTTGCACAGAATGTAGGAGCCCCTACTTCACAACGCAGATAGAGACAGTCTCCTGATCGATTTGTTGGATACATGGCTCTCGTGAGAAAATGTATTATGACTGAACCATCTTCCTTTTAGGAAGCAGTGCACAATCCCACTTGGGTTGATGCTATGGTAGAGGATTATGACTCCATTATCAAAAACAATGCATGGGAAATTGTCCCAAGACCGGTCGACAAATCAGTGGTAGGTTCAAGATGGATCTACAAGGTAAAGAAAGTTGTTGATGGGAGTGTGGAGAAATACAAGGCCAGGTTTATGGCCCAAGTCTTCTCACAGATCGAGAGAATAGACTATGATGAGACCTTTGCACCTGTCACAAGGTACTCTTCCATAAGATCCATCCTTGCACTCTTAGTGGAGATGGCATGGCGCATTCATCAGATGGGTGTAAAAATTGCGTTCCTCAATGGGATCATTGAAGAATAAGTGCACATTGAGAAGCCAGAAGGTTTTGAGACCTTTGACAGAGATTCACATGTATGCAGACTCAAGAGAGCATTGTATGGGCTGAAGCAAGCACCCTGTGCTTGGTACACTCGGATAGACAGTTATTTCATCGGATTAGGCTTCACCAAAAGTGAAGTGGATGCAAACCTATACAAAATTTTGGTGGAGGGTAAGCTCTTAATAATTGTGCTTTATGTTGATGATTTAATACTAACTGGTGATGAACAGCTGATACACTCATGCAAGGATGACCTTGCAAAGGAGTTTGAGATGAAGGATTTGGGCCTTCTTCATTATTTCCTTGGATTGGAAATATGGCAGCGAGATGGTGAAATTTTTGTGTCTCAAGGAAAGTATGCAAGGGAGATAATGGGTAAGTTTCACATGTATGGATACTCCTCTTCTAGGAAACTGGAGGAAAGAGGATGCTACTTCTGGAGAGGTAGTGGATGCTATTGTCTATCGACAGTTAGTGGGTTCGCTAATGTATTTAGTGAACACAAGACCGGACATTTTCTATGTGGTTAACCAGCTAAGTCAAGAAACGGTTAAGCCTACCAAACTCTTTTGGAAGGTGGTTAAGCATGTCCTGAGATATTTGAAGGGCACATCTGAGTATGGATTGTGGTACAGATAGACAGATGAAGTGAGGTTGCATGGCTTCATGGATGCAGATTGGGCAGGCAACCCAATGGACAGAAAGAGCACATCAGGGGGGATCTTTAGTATCAGATCTATAGTTGTTTCTTGGTACAGCAAGAAACAGAGATCCGTGGCACTTAGTTCAGCAGAAGTAGAATGCATGGTAGAGAGTCAAGATGCATGTGAGGATATCTGGATGAGAAAGATCTTGGTTGGTTTGTTTGGTTCTCATTTAGATCCGACAGTGATTTATTGTGATAATCAGAGTTGCATTAAACTCTCAATTAATCATGTGTTTCATGATAGATCTAAGCATATAGATATCCGGTATCATCATCTCAGAGATTGTGTGCAGTGTAATATCATGTTGCTTCAATACATTCCTACAGAAGATCGGGATGCAGACATTCTGATGAAGGCACTCACCAGGAGAAAATTTGAATATCACAGAGACAGGATTGGGGTAAAGGATAATCCCTTTCTTGTTGAGAGGGAATGTTGAAAAGTCAACAAGAAACATGTGTCTAATTTACTTTTCCCTAAAATAAATTGGACAATAAATATTAATCTATTATCTCATTTATAACTGAGTGATTTGGAGTTGTAATAGAACTATAAGTGTAGTTAAGCTCAGTTGTACTAGTTGTAACTAAACTTGCACTAGTGAGAGTTTAGTGAATTAATTATTCATTAATTCACAATAAGTGAACTCACATGCAACTGAAGATTCGCCACAGTTAACTACATGCATGTCAGATCCATTGGAGACCCAGTTGAGATAACAGGTGAAAGGGACAGTTTGGCTATCTATTGGGATTTGATCACACATGCACTGGATATGCTCATGAGCATGTGCAAACTAGGCAATTCAAATCATTGTGAGAATTCTAATTACAGAGATTGTGCAGAGGAGGCGAGCTATCTAGACACAGAGAATTGGCACATGTATTTGTTGATTTGTGTATGACAGTGTGAGACGATTGTATTGTACTGAGAGATCTTGGAGTAGAGTTTTGTATGAGATTGTTTCATGATCCATGATATACATAATATATGATAGTGGGGTTTTTATCTTTACGCTTTCCCGGTAAAAGTTTTGTGTTATGTGTTCTTGATATTTCACTTTGTGATGGTGGTTTAATTTTCCGCAAGAATAATAGTAGAAGTGATTATGTATTTAACAATGGAATATAATTGTTATATCAGGAGAATTGCAGGAAATACTTAAGTTGTATTGAAATTTCTACACCACACGAATTACTTAAACCCATCCCTGGTCTGTTAGAGGTTCATTCTCTCTTACTCCCCTTTGTCATCCTCGTTCTCCTGCTAGTCGCCTCACTCGTTCATTTGTTCATGCATGAATTCATTCACCTTATTTCTCTATGTTCTCACCTTTCATGGAGATCTTACTCCATTCATTTTCTGTCACCCACTCATCTTTCCTCATTCATGTTTGGCTTGGGAAAGGAAATTAGACTATTGAGGAAAATCCACAGTTTTGTTGGATGTAGTGATTGTTGGTGTAATCCAGCCATGATTTGAGGCATGCATGTCTGAGATGTTTTCCATGTGTCCAGCGTTGCTCACAACTGTGAGTCTTGAGAGTCCCAGCATGGATATTCTGGACTAGCTGCACGGGAGCCCTGGAAGGAGAAGAACTATCTAAGGGCCTGCATGACAGAGAAGGGTGGGGGTCTATTCTATTGGGTTGTGAAGGCTCGGTAGAAGAGAGCTAGGTACTTGGATTTTTGTGGGTTTTGGGAAGCTTATGAGAGTTTGAGTGCTGACTGGTTTGGGAAACCAAGTAACACTCTGGAACCATCCTTGTGGATTCATATCCCTGGCTCAGGGGTGACATTTCTTTTGAGACTTGGAACTGCAGTGTCTACGATTGGGCGAAACGTCCTTAGTCAGCAGCCAGTCGATGGTTCTCTTCTATAAACGATAAGTTCTCTTTGTTATGGTATCATTTACCTGTGTATGAATTATTTTCGTTGTGTGTTTTATTAATCGTTGAATTCAATATGTTTAGAGTATGCATTCTTGTTGGTTATTGGTGTGCATGTCATTTAGCTCCTTTATTTTATGCATCTTTATTAAATTGAAAGGTATCTGTAAGAGAAAGAAGTCCAAGAGAAGGCTTCAAGTAGCGTATCAGGGCATGTGGGTGGTTGGGTATGTTACACCTTCTCTAGTGGTAATTTCATCCTTGTAAATGATAATGGGTCCATTGGTTGCCTTACTAATTTTAGGTTTGGTAAATTGGATGGTTGTGTACATATGACAATTACTTTGGAGAATTTCACTTCTTCTTTCCCCTTTTCTATTTCTCAATATTATCCATGGGAAGAAGTTAGTTCTTTCAAAAAAATTAGGACTAAAACAAATTCTCTTAATCTCATTAAGTCCTTTGAATTAATTCATAATCAAATTATCCTTGGTATCTTTACTCATGTTCCCAATTGTACATATCAGGATAGAATTGGGTTATGGTTAGAAGAGTCTTATATTAATATGTTTCATGTAAATAGGTTTATTTTATTGTTCTTATTAGAAATAGATGTACATATTAGGTTAAGTCTTTCTTTTAATATTTTAGTAATGATTCAATTACTGCTTCTTATTCCTTTTTTCCATATGATTGCAAGAATTAAATAATTTGAATGACTTCATTGGAAGTTTGATTTTACATAGTTTTTATTGACAGAGTATATTAGAACAGGTTTAGAAGTAGTGTAGTTTGTTTGCTTCTCTTTGCAAGTAGATTACATTTCTTTTGAATAATGCAGTTATGAAATGATATGTCAATCCTAAGAGAGAGGCAAGTCAACATCAAAATGCATTCAGGAAGTTTACTTTACCTATTTTTTCTCTCCCGATTATTTTTCGTTTTTCTCATCATCACATTCATTAAATGTTTCTTTCAAGTTCTATCTTTAAATTTTATCAATTAATCATTATAATAACTTTGATGTAAAATGTTTGGTACAATTAAGTTCTATGATTATGAAGAAAAGATAATTTAAAAGAGAAAAATATTGTAGTTACAGGTTACTTTTCATTTTGTTAATATTTTAATGTGTAACTTAATTAATGTGTCTTTCATATTTCCAAGTTGATGTCATAATTGTACTTTTTAGTTTAGGATTTATTTTAGAATTATTTTATGTTATTCGTTTTTAAAAAATAACTCGATTAACAACATATCATATATTGGTTAAATAAATTTGTATCTTTGACAATATTAATTTAAATTAAAGGATGTACTAAAGTGAAAAACAATTTAATATATTTAATAGGGATAAAATTCAAGTTTACAAATTATCATATCCCTCACAATATAATTTCTCCTTTCTATTTTTGAACTGTGATATGTTACAATATTTGTTTACACATTCTTCCTTGTTGGGATCTTGTTATTTTCAAAACTTATCTTCATTTGATGTCATTTGGATTTTGCATTCATCCTTTTTTAAATATGTAAATAGTTCTTGTAAATATTTTGTGCTTCTGCTTTCTTCTTATTTTCTCTTTTCAGTTTTCTTTTTCCTTCTGTTTGTTTTTCTTTTTGTTTGTTAATAACAATGAGAGACATGTTGTGTACTATATATCATATTTATTACAAAGAATAATTATTGGTTTGCATGAAGATAGAAAATTTATCATTAATATTATGTTATCATGATAGCAGTTCCCTTTATGATTAATTCATTATTTTCAAGAAGATTTACATAGGAAAGTACTTTGAAATGAGGTCTTTTCAAAGTTAATTTTTCTTTTTAAATAATTGAAATATATCAAAATGACTTTAATATCATCCCCCTTCCTATTCCCCATTGCAAATTGCAATCTTAAACATTTTTATCTAAAGGCGATTAATAAATTACAATATATAAGAAGTTGAAAAAAACAAAAGGTGTGGGAAGTGTATACAAACCCATCGGGGCTATAGACACTCTCTGATAGTGGGGAAATGTATACATGATATCAAGGAAACTTCGTTGGAGCTATGGACACTCAGTGGTAGCGAAGTGATGTCGGGTAAAAGAAAGATGAGATGAATTGATTCCATTTACTCATGGTAAGTAAATTTTTCTTAGTATTCAAATCAAAAGCTTATCTCCCATTTATTTTTAAATTAAAATTAATTTAATCAATTTCCCTCTACAAAGACCAAGTGGATAAGTATAAGTACAACCGTAAGTTTTCTTATCTTTTAAATTAGTCGTAAGGAAGTTATCATTGATATTTCAAAAGGGATAAATTTTCTTATTCATGTGATCTAATATTATTTCTCTTATCTTTTTATGGACGGAGATAATTGGTTCTCCCAGCATGTCACCAATTGTTGTGGAAAATAATTGATCTAAAAATGAAAAAGACTTGTATTCTTGAAAATATTTGCAAGTAAAATTTATGTGTTAAAATGCAAATAGATCATCTTTGCAACACAATTTTTAATAGGATTTACTCATTCAAGAAGCATATAAACATCAGTGTAATCAATGAACAGAAAACACATAACACAACAAATGATAAAGGAGTTCACCCCTCTCTTGGGCTATATCTCCTGGTCCAGCTTCCAATGGATCATTTGTATTATTTTCTCAAAGTGTTCAAAAATGTGATTTACAATGCTCAAAAGGCCAAATAGACTGCTCCAATGGCTTCAGAATGACCAAAAACCCCTAGTTGGGCTTTTTCGGCACCTCGTTTGGCCAAAAAATGAAGAAGATAGACTTCCTGGAAGTCCCCCCTTCAAGCTTGTTGTCTCTGCATCTACAAAACGCACCCTTATTGGCTCAACCTAGCCCACACGCATATTTAAGTGTAAAAACCTAGAACCGGACACAACTGTGTGAACCATGCAAACTATAGGACAGTTACGGGCGCACCTAGCCCCTAACCATCAAGGGCCAGGTCGTATGACCCATGCGTCCACGCGCTAGCATTAACATAGGCTCTCGTTACATAAGCCAATGGTCAAAGGAAAAATGGTGGTTCGTTGATATAACCGTTGGAACAAACAAAATTGCGCGCACGCATCCATATGATATAGCTGTGGGTTATATGTAACATATCGTGCAACCAAGGGCTGGGGCTAAGCCCCAGCCCGGTCGCGCCCCAAACCACACGCATATACA
>ML777960.1:1559662-1574547 GCA_009831015.1 Picea engelmannii
GAGAATTGAGTCTTTTAATAATTAAAAAGAAATTAATTTTGGAGAACCAGAGGCATGTGTGACACTTGGACGGCGGAGACTATTAGAGGGTTAGTCATTAAAAATTAATTAATTAATGAATTATGAATTAGGTCAGTCTCAAAAGTCTATAAAAAGAGGGGAAAGGAAGGAATATGGATGAACGGTTAGCGTAACGTTACGCTGCCGAGTTGTGGCTTGACGGGTTGCTTGTGAGGAGTTGGGTATATCTCAGCTGTGTTTGGAGTGGTAGCTCAGTCGTTGAGGCTAGCTGAGACGTTATTCTATCTCTGGTTTTTGTGTGGCCCCTTTGCAGCTCGGGGGGCTAAGGGGGAAGAAGAGTACCCCTAGCGTTGGCTGGGAGGTACCGGTGAGCTTTCTTTGGTCGGCAAGCAGAAGCGGCACGGAGCGAGGGAAGCGGCACAGCGCGTGGGATGTCTCCGAAGCGGGCGTGTGGCTAAGGTACGATTTAATTGGTAAAGTAGAAGACGTTTTATATTCGGCAAATTATTGTTATTGGGATAATATGATGAGATTGTTGGCATTATATTTTGCGATTTCGTTCAGCAATAATATTGTAGAGTTTGCTTATATTTGATCATGCGTCACTTTAGTTATGATGTCATGTGTCTTTGCATTGATATGAATTATGTGATGTTGTTAGTTTCTTATTTCCTTAAAGAAAAATGAAAAAAAAATTTGCACCCGTTAACAGAGTTGTTGCCATGAAAAAGAGGGTCGTTACACAAACTTAAGACATTCACTATAGTATGAAACATTCATTACAAGAGTATATGTCAAATTTTAGAAACGAGCATAGAAATCTCAATTTAAACAAAAACGTTAATTTTTATCAACCGTTTACTTTCGTTTAAATTATGTTTATGTGTTCTTTCTTTTGCTCATTAGCAAGTTTGACTATTTTGAATAATGTGTTCAATACTTCATCAAATAATATCTTGGTTGGTTCCTCATTTTCATAAAATCATTTGGTGATATTAATTAATTAAATTATTTTTTCATTTTGCATCTTATTTCAAAATAAAAATAATAATAATAATAATAAAGAATTATCTATCATTTGTTTGATTTTGTAAAAAACCAAAATTAATATTTTTCTCTTCTTCATTAACTTGAAGCTTCAAGAATTTTATTTGTTTAGAACCTATAGTTAGTTTAAATTCATTTTTTATTTTATTGTTCTAGCTTTTCTTTTATTCACAATTTTTAGGTTATTAATTTAGGTTTATTTTTGTTTCACTAGTTTCTATTATCAGTTATTTGGTATCAATCTGATCATGAATTGATTTTATTATCCAAATACGTTCAAGATGATTGATCCAAAAATAATATTGGATTGCTATAAATAATTTTATGAGCAACAACAGATAAACTTTGGAAAGGTGTCAAGATCAGATAGGCGATTTTGTAGGCCTAATTGCAGTCAAACCGTGAGGAATTTGAAGAAACGGTTGAAAACCCATTTCCCAAATGGACCCGTTTACCTTTTGTGTAAAGATTTTCCCAAAAAAATGTACCATTTGAGATATATTTGTGTCTCTTTACAAGGGAAATTTCAAGTGGCGGAAATTAATAGTGACACCCAGACTGTTCATTCATTGTATAAATATATGAGAAAGTTCAGAGCCAGAGGGATCCAAGAAATTGAGAGGAGGATTTCAATCCTTTTTCTTTTGTATATTATTTATTTTGTAAACGTTTCTTCTTTTCAAATGGGGTAACGGATGGTTGGAATCTTTGGGAGAATGGACGAGTATTTTCAAAGAAGAATATGGAATTTCAGGTTGTTTAATGGCTTTTGTCCTATGAGTAAAATAGTTTTATTTTTATTATAAGATCTTCATATTCTTTGAATAATTCATTATGAATTGATTTAAATTAGCTTTAGTCTATTTTATCAATACATGGTTAATTGTTATCATTTATGTATTAATTTTTTCAATCTTTACGAGTCTATTATCTTAAAAATTCTTCTAGGACTACAATATGGGCATGTGATTTTGAGAAAGAATATGGGAAAGCAATCCATATTTGTCTTCAAACCTGTGTGATGCTTATTCCATTTCGTTCTTTCATTATTGTTGTATTATGAAAATGTTATTATGGTTGATTTTAGCTTTAGGTTGTCATCATATGGTGTTTTCATACTGTTAAATGTTATATGCTCTCAATAATTTCTTATTCAATTATTTATGTGTGATTGATCTATCATTTGATTATTTTTGAATTTATTCTTAATGTTAAACGTTGGATAATATCAATATTCAGATCTGATTTTTCTATCATTCTTAAATATTGATCATCTTAAGATCACATGATTTTATTAATTAGATGTCTTTCTGTTGTTATCAGTTTACTCCAATATCAAATACTTCTTTGAATGTATTTTGGAAGTGTTAGTATTGTTCTGTTATAGGTTTCCCTTAACAACAATACAGGCAGGAGCTCATACAACACAGGAAGATAAACTTAGTTGATTGATCAGTTACAGGTTAGTAGATGCATTCTTTTCTTTTATTTAGAGTTGTTTATGAATGAAACAATGATTACATTGATTAGCTTTGATTGTTTTTGTGTCATTGTTTCAATCGTATTCATTTAGTATTTATTTGTTTAATATATTTAAAAAAAAAAGTGTTGTTCATATTTGATTCAAAAACCTTATCAAACAATCATTTTCGCAAGATTCCATGCAAACCTTGTAACCTATATATAGATTGTTTGTATTCACATTTCTTTTTAATAAACATTAGTCAGTAATATATCATTCGTTAGAATCATAGATTTTAGGTTAGTTTCATTTCTTTTATTATTTTTAGGACTTTAGTTGGCTAACAGATCCATTAAACCCATCATAATAGGTTACACTAAATGGCTTGGGTTATTTAGACAACTCCGGACCGTATCTATTCTTCAAGTTGACGGCATGTCAAATTTGTCCGTCAACAAATGGAGCTAGAAGGAGGGTTGAGGTAAATTTAATAATTAAATTTTTTACACCTCAGCCTGTCATAATTCGAGATTTATAATTGTTTCTCTTATGTCATCTTGAAATGCACTAGAAGGTAAGTCAAAATGACAAGTTGGCCTTATAGGAGTCTTTATTCCAAATTTAATTAATTTCCCATGGCTCCCCAAATCATTGTGTTGGAACATGCTTTCCACTTCTCATTACCTTATATTCTCAACAAGATAGTCTCTCTCTTGTCCAAACTCACATTTGATGGTGGGGTGAATGTATCTACAAAAAACCATATTAACAAGTTTTGGTGTAAATGCATCAAGCATGATATTTCTGATTTAAAGGTTTTGTGCAGATTGTTTGCTTTTACTTTCAGGGGTCGGATTAAACATTGGTTTGAGTCTTTTCCATCATATCACATTATTGATTGGTTTCAGTTTGAAGATGAATTTTTAGATGCTTTTGAAAACTATGATTACAATCAATTATGTGAAGAATTTCATACTTTACTAATCAATGGCAATTCATCTCCAAAAGAATTTTCAACAAGAGTCCATCATTTTCTCTGTAAATTTAATCTTGATGACATGTCATTTGTACTAAATCTCCTCTATGATGCTTGCATCCCTTTCATCCAGTCACATTCAATAGAGAATGATAAATCGGTTGCAAATCCTACCACTCAATTGAGAGAAGAATTTTGTTCGGAGGATGAAAGGAATCCATCCAAAAATTTTGAACAATCAAGGGAGGTAGAATCCATTAAAAATGTTCTTGCTGACAATCAAATTGGTTTTTCCTCTGAATCATTATATAATCAATCATTGACCATCGTGGAAGAATATTTGATGTTAGGTCAAAGTGAATGTCCATATTCTTCTAACTCTTTCTCTAATCAGTACTTAAATTCAGTTATTGAAGAACACTTAGGTGACGAAAATGATCTTAAGCATTATAACATTCCAATGAAACTGATTAGAGATGTAAATCTGCAATTGGAAGAAGAAACCTTAAACCCTCATCTACAAATAATAACTTATCCACAAGAAAGATCAGATGTTTTTCATGAAAGTTTTGAATTATCTATCATACAGAAGACAAATTTAGATGATCTATTATGTTGAAGAATTTATCACCAAAACAGAGTGAAAGTTTTAAAGAAAATAGAGAGGAATGTCTTGAGAATACCATTGTTAAATATCATAGATCAAGATATTCTTTTCATGTGCTCATTTCTGATTCATTTTACTCTTTATATCCCGATCTCTTCTTAGATTCTGGTGGACTTGATACTTTACCCACAGTACCTTACTCTTTTCCATCACAATCAAATCTTTTCGATATGCCAAAATTTGGTGAAATTAATTCCAAACATAACATTTATGAAGTTGGATTTGATGCTCTTTCACTTTCGTCACTCACATGGAAAAATGACATTTTTCAAGATGATTTTACACAATTTATTGTTGAAAAAGACAATGCACTTATTCTTATGGAAATCAAATATTCTATTTTTTCTTTGATTAGTTTGAATTTTAATGTTTATGCTTCACATTTTGAAATGATCAATATCATCAAAGGAAGCGTTCAAACCAATTATCTAATTGATGTCATGAATCCTCTTATGATGTGTTCCCCATTGATATATCCATTTCATCAAAGTCATGGTTTTCATTCTAATTTTTATGACAGGATCTTAGAATGGCTTGAAAATTCGTATCTAAAAAATCTTCATAATAAAGATAAAGTTGTGCTTGCTTTGTTTCTACCTAAATATCTAGGAAGTAAGCATTACATGATTTTTTTAGATCCTCGATGTGAATAAATTGATGAACACTTGGAGAATTGTCAGGAGGATGGGGAATTTTAGTCTTGGTTGATGGTTATGTCAGGTCCCTGTAATATTGATAAGTTTTTCAAATTTACTTACACTCTTACATGCCATTATGACTCATATCATGACCAGATTGCAGAATGGTTGGAAGATTCATACATCAAGAAATTTCAAAAGAATGGTAAGGTCATGCTTGTTTTGTTTTTAAAAGAATGTATAAGAGGTAAGAATGACATATTTCTTTTGTATCTGCAAATACTACATTCTTTTATTCTGATTTTTTACTTTCTATGCCTTGGAGGATTGAAGATGCTCTTGTGGCTGCAATGGAAATATGATTTTACTTAGCATTTTGATCTATTTAGTAATTTAGAGTAGGTTTAGGAGTAGGTTTCCTTTAGTTTTATTTCTCAATATTTATTTGTTTAATAATGCAATTATGAACACAAGTGGGTACACCAAAAGAACCATAATATGAATGTTGTCAGGGAAGTCCACTTTAAATCTTTTTCTCTCTATTTTTCGTTAAATATTTCTTTTCAAAAACACAATATCATCATGAAAACTTTAAATGTAAAGTGAAGAGATAAGTAAATTTGAACTATCAATTCAACCCTGACCCAAGGTGCCACGAGTAGGACTGCACTCATCTTAATAAGGATTTTTCTATTTTTTGTTTTAGTCTCTTATTTTTAATAATAATGCTTGGTCTAAGTAACATCTCATGCATCACTATCTTAAGAAAATAACTTGCTCGCACATGATATTTTATATGATTTAGTTCTTCCTTTATTTTACAGTGAGATGCTAGTGGATCCAAAAGCTCAAGTTTATCTTTGGCCAAAATCGTATCCTGAAAAGTTTTCTTTTGTTGTTTTGATTTTGTGTACTTCCAATTTTGAATCCCATTAATAAAATGTAATTTGGTTTGTTGTGTGTTTTTTGTTTCTTTGATTGCTTTGAATGAGTTTTTTTTCTTATCTGTCTTTTTGAATCAATATATTTCTGATCAAAGAGTGATTGTTGAAGGAAGCATTCATTTTAAGACTTGTGTTTTTCAAGCAATTTGAAATAATTCAAAAGTTCCTGATATTAATATATAGCTCAGACAATTGATTTTTAAGCCAATTGTCACTTTCATTTTGTCCTCAAATTGTCTTTGCCAGAGTATTACACCAGAGATGTGATTTAAATATTTGAGAATTACGATGATCTTTAAAAAATTTATGTCGTCCATATTCTTAAGGAATCACTTTTAAGTGTTTCCCCATTCTCTAGATGATTTCTTAAAGGAAATCTAAAATCTCTAAACCATGATAAAACTTTCAGTTTTGAAAGAAAATAAATAAACTATTCACCTGTATTGCAATTAACCTCCATTATCACCCCTCTCTTTTTGTCATCAAGAAATCTATAATTGTATTATTATTTAAAAGTGGCATAATAGGGTTGGAAGCACGTAAGTGTGGGAAGTGTGTGTAAACCCGTCGGGGTACTGAACAGGCTCGCTGGCAGCGAGTAAATGCACACATGATACCAAGACAACTTCGTCAAGGTACTAAACATGTCTGCTGACATTGAAGCAATGTCGGGTCGAGAGGTAGCAGGTATATGTTTTTAAATTACCTTTTATGGAAGTATGCATCATGTGGATACAACTATTGGATGGGATTAAATCAATTGAGTGGGTTAAATGACATCCCTGTTGAGGCTATGGAAGCATGTTGGCAGCAGTATCTTTGTCAATGGTATTGAAGTTCTTTTATAAACATCGTGACTCTTTGATTAAGACATTATTTCAGGTTATAATCCCCTGCAAAGAAAATTCTATTGTTTGGTTATAACATTGAGCTTATCCTAATACTATATGGTCTCAGAGTGAATTTATTTCAGGGATCTTAAATCCTTTTTTAAGTCTTATTCTTTTCTTCCTGAGATGAAATCTTACCAGATCAGAGATAACTGCTTCACCTAGTAAGTCGTCATTTGTTGGGCCCCAAAAACTCCCCCTAAATGTTTACAAAATTTAAAGAGCCCCCATTAGAATCTTGATAATTATGATGAGCTACAGAATTAACATTTTCAAATAGCTCCATACCTAGGCTTGCTTGTTCAAAATTTTCAAATGGATTCCTTTCATCCTCCGAACAAAATTCTTCTCGCAATTGAGTGGTAGGATTTGCAACTGATTCATCATTCATTATTGAATGTGAATGGATGAAAGGGATGCAAGCATAATAGAGGAGATTTAGTACAAATGACATGTAATCAAGATTAAATTTACAGAGAACATGATGGATTCTTGTTGAAAAGTCTTCTGGAGATGAATTGTCATTGATTAGTAAAGTCTGAAATTCTTCACATAATTTATTGTAATCATAGTTTTCAAAAACATATAAAAATTCATCTACAAATTGAAACTAGTCAATAATGTGATATGATGGAAAAGACTCAAACCAATGTTTAATCCGACCCCTGAAAGTAAAAGAAAACAATCTGCACAAAACCTTTAAATCATAAATATTATGCTTGATTCATTTACACCAAAACTTGTTAATATGGTATTTTGCAGATACATTCCCCCCACCATCAAAGGTGAGTTTGGACAAGAGAGAGACTGTCTTGTTGGGAATATCAGGTAATGAGAAGTGGAAAGCATGTTCCAACACAGTGATTTGGAGAGCCATGGGAAATTAATTAAATTTGAAACAAAGACTCCTATAAGGCTAGCTTGTCAGTATGGCCTCCCTTCTAGTACATTTCAAGATGACACATGAGAAAAAATTATAAATCTGGAATTATGACACGCTGAGGGGTAAAACATTTAATCATTAAATTTACCTCAACCCTCCTTCTAGTGTCATTTGTTGACGGACAAATTTGACATGCCGTCAACTGGAAGAATAGATCTGGTCTAAGGTTGTCTAAATAACCCAAGTTGTTTGGTGTAACCTATTCTGACGGGTTTAATGGCTCTTTTAGCCAACTAAAGTCCTAAAAATAATAAAATAAATGAAACTGACCTAAAATCTATGATTCTAACGAATGATATATTACTGACTAATGTTTATTAAAAAGAAATGTGAATATAAACAATCTATATACAGGCTACAAGGTTTGCATGAAATCTTGTGAAAATGATTGTTTGATAAGGTTTTTGAATCAAATATGAACAACACTTCCTTTTGGGTTTTTTTTTAAAGATATTAAAAAAACAAATACTAAATGAATACGATTGAAACAGTGACACAAAACCAGTCAAAGCTAATTAATGTAATCATTGTTTCATTCATAAACAACTCTAAATAAAATAAAAGAATGCATCTACTAACCTCTAACTAATAAATCAACTAAGTTTATCTTCATGTGTTGTATGAGCTCCTGACTATACTGTTGTTAAGGGAAATCTGTAAAAGAACAATACTAGCACTTCCAGAATACATTCAAAGAAGTACTTGATATTGGAATAAACTGATAACAACAGAAAGACATATAATTAAAAAAAGCATGTGATCTTAAGATGATCAATATTAAAGAATGAGAGAAAACTCAGATCTGAATATTGATATTATCCAACATTTAACATTAAGAATAAATTCAAAAATAATCAAATGATAGATCAATCACACATAAAAAAATGGAATAAGAAATTATGGACAGCATATAACATTTAACAATATGAAAACACCATATGATGACAAGCTAAAGCTAAAATCAACCATAATAACATTTTCATAATACAACAATAATGAAAGAATGAAATGGAATAAGCATCACATAGGTCTAAAGCCAAAGATGAATTTATTTCCCTTATTCTTTCTCAAAATCACGTGCTCATATTGTAGTCCTAGAATAATTCTTAAGATAATACTCTTAAAGATTGAAAAAAATAATACATAAATGATAACAATTAACCATGTATTGATCAAATAGACTAAAGATAATTTAAATCAGTGCATAATCAATTATTCAAAGAATATGAAGATATTATAATGAAAATAAAACCATTTTACTCACAGGACAAAAGCCATTAAGCAACCTCGAATTCCATATTCTTATTTGAAAATACTCATTCATTCTCCCAAAGATTCCAACCATTCGTTACTCCATTTGAAAAGAAGAAAAATTTACAAAATAAATAATATACAAAAGAGAAAGGATTAAAATCCTCCTCTCAATTTCTTGTATCCCTTTGGCTCTGAACTTTCTCATATATTTATACAATGAATGAACAATTTGGGCGTCACTATTAATTTCTGCCACCTAAAATTTGTTTCATAGAGAGACACAAATATCTCTGAAATCATACATTTGTTTGGGAAAAATTTTAAGAGGAAGGTACACGGGTCCATTTGGGAAATGGGTTTTCAACCGTTCCTTCAAATTCCTCACGGTTTGGCTGCAATCAGTCCTGCAAAATCGTCTATCTGATCTTGACGCCTTTCCAAATTTTATTTGTTGTTGCTCATAAAATTATTTGTAGCAATCCAATATTCTTTTTGGATCAAACATATTGAACATATTTGGATAATAAAATCAATCCATGATCATATCCATACCAAATAACTGATAATAGAAACCTATGAAATAAAAAGAAACCTAAATTAATAACCTAAAAATTGTGAATAAAACAAAATCTAGAACAATAAAATCAAAAATGAATTTAAACTAACTATAAGTTCTAAACAAACATTGTTTATAATTTCCTTTCAAATATTATATTAAAGTTCTAGAAGCTTCAAGTTAACGGAGAAGAGAAAAATATTAATCTTGGTTTTTTTACAAAATCAAACAAATGATAGATAATTATTTTTTTTATTATTATTATTTTTATTTTGAAATGAGATGCAAAATGAAAAAATAATTTAATTAATTAATATCACCAAATAATTTTATGAAAATGAGAAACCAACCAAGATATTATTTATGAAGTATTGAACACATTATTCAAAATAGTCAAGAAAGACCTCAAGAAAATCCCTTAGACTTATCTTTTATATCCTAGAAAGACACCCCAACACCTTTAGCGCACCTCAAACCACTTTTTTGCACCTCATACTTGATCTCTTACTTGATTTCTCTACAAATGAGCACATATATCCTATATTTATAGTAATTGTGTCCCCACTTTCAGGGCCAACCTGTAAAGACTGCTTAAGCCAACCTCATTTTTTTGGGTTGGGTTGTCAGACAAAAAAATCCATATCTCCTCATTCCTAAGGAGTTAGAGGGAATTCCATATATTGTTGGAATGGTATCATAATAATATTTCCAACCATATGACTTGTGCTCCCATTTGAACTAGGTATGTAGAGTAAAAATGTCTTCAAAGATAGAGTATCCAAACTAATCATCAAAAATCCAAAATCAATACTTTCAAAAATCTCCATATTACAATCCTTATACTGGACATCTGTAGGCTTATAATATTTATCTTGGAATTATTTCGACATCAATGGAAATAATATTTCTAGCACTATTAACCATGAATATTTTTATTTCAGAAAAAAAAATTAGGGTCTTGAAGGGGATGTCAGAAAATGGTTCAGAAACTTGCCTTCCAATTGAATTGATTCTTGGGAAACTTTTCATAGAATCTTTAAGGAGAGATGAGGAGAAAAGAGGTATCATTAATATAATTCATCTATATTTGAGTCATTGAAATAGAATAATGAGGAAACAGTCTTGGATTTCAACGAGATATTTAACAAGATGTATAAAAGGATACTAATATTATACCATTTCAAGATATTGCAAAAGTCACCATATGAAACTACTCATGATCTTGGTTTTTCCATGATGTTGAGGGAAAGGTGATATACAACTCTTGACATTATGAAAAATGATGTATTATATATTGAAGGAAACATAGAAGCATTTGGAAAGATCAAGTTGAAAATATATATTGGTGATAGAAAGGAACAAAAATAATATGGGTCTTCTTAAGCTTCTTCTTCAAGTTCCCAAGATGCTAAAATTGATGAAATGGCTAAACTTATTAGGGCTTTGTCAATCAAAACCACTAGGCTTGATATGGAAAATAATGTTTCTTGACAAAAACTTGAGAATGTGGGAATAAGGAATCAAAATTTCCATGTCAAAAATCAAGGCCCTTTAATCATGTTATGGATAAAATATCATCATCATGGCAAGTTAGATCTCTCAAGGATATTATTATTGATCCTAGACATACAATAGTGATAGAATTATAATGGTTTCCCTAGATCCAAACAAGAAATTTGTTTTTACACCAAGAGGAAAGAGAAAATCATACCTTACTTTTGAAGGTCTTCCTTGAATGCCATAGTTTTCATGTGTGACAAGATGGTCAACTTGAAGACTCGAGCCAAAAACTATGACAATTTTGAGCCTAATCTTGTTGTTTATGATTCAGTATCTTCTTTCCATCCTAGTATCCCTCTTCATATTGGAATCCATCCTTTGAAATGTTGCTTCATGTTAAAATAATATGTGTCCTTGTTTCACCGTAGACAATATAGCAATATTGTCACCCAACCATAGGCACAAAGGCCACCCCCAAGCGCCTTAACCTTGACAGACAGAATAATTTTGGAAGTAAACCCTAGAACCAATAGCCAACCAAGGTAGTGTACCTCTCTCCAAAGCTAGTGTACCAAGAAGAAAGTCCAAACCATAACTAGGTAGAAATTCCAATCATAACCAAAGACCAAGTCACCACTGCAGCAGCTGCAACTCTCCTCCAATCATGTGCACCACTTGTTCTTATGCAGTTGTGAGAGTGAGTGTGACAAATGAGCTCTAGCACCTTCTTATTTATAGTCCTCCAAGTGACCTAACTAGGACAACTTCTACTTCTGGAGTATAATAATTTAATATAAATTATTATCTTGAGCTAAGTTTTATTATAAGGTTATTTCCTAACCTTCTAGGATTTCTCTTGCTTCCCGAAATATTCTAGACTCGTCAAAGTTTACATGTAGAGGTTAATACCTCCTACAGCTACCATAATATCAACACTCCATCCTATATAGGGAGGTATTAAAGGAAATGGTATTGAGAACAAACAGACCATTCAACTGGTATCATCATCATAGCCACACAGGCTATCTCATGATCAAATCACAAGCACCGTCATCATTATCCAACTAGATAGTCTCTATGGAAATTAGAACAACTCCATCCAATAGAACACAACTGTGTTTATTCATAGTAGTATACAACTACTATCCAGTGGTACACAACCACTCCTAGTAGCACACGACTACTAACCAGTGACACATAGTCACTACCAATGGATCACATCCACCACAATAGCATACAGCTACTGTCCAGAGACATACAGTCTCCACGACAATCATATCATCTTATATCAACAATGTCATGATACGAACTGAATCATATGGGCCACACTTCCACTAAAATCTGTGAGATCTGGAAGTGCATATTCCCTCAGACAGTTAAACTTCAGCCATGGGTTGTCTGTATTATTCTTCTCAAGCATAGAATAATAATTGTCCCTGATTTCTAAACCTAGACCATTCAACCTAACTAGGGATTCTTCTGGCACGATTCACAGTGAAACCTGGAGAGAATGATTGTGCACTAGGGAATGATTGTTCCTGATTATTGAACATGGACCATCCAACCTAACTAGGCCATTCTTCTGGCACAATTCACATTACAACCTAGAGAGAATGATTTTTCCCTAGGGAATGATTTTTCCCTAGGGAATGATTGTCCAGATCATTTCCTACGGAAACGATTGTCCTCTACCAACCTCCTACATCAGAACATTATTTGAAACTTCTCACAATTGTGAACTTCTAAAGAATGACTACCTGAAGAGGCGAACCATTTTTCTTGACCAATTATCAGAGTAACTACTAAGGAGAATGATTGTCCTAGACCATTCCCCCACACTGGCCACAAGGGGAATTGTTGTCTATGGTACATCAGCAATTTGTCGAACCATGACTGTCCATTCTGGACCATTTTCTAAACTATAAAATGACTTTCCATCAAACATCTTGGACCACTTTCTGGACTGGAAAGTGACTTCCCAACATGGACCATTTTCCAAAATGGAAAATGATTCTCCATCAAGAATCTTGGGCCACTTTCCGGACTGGAAAGTGACTGTCCAACCTGGACCATTTTCCAAACTGGAAAATGATTGTCCATATATCAATAACATAACAGTGATCCCTCCCAACTTGGGGAGTAAAAACTTCCCTTTCCAATAAGGAAGTCATCTCCATGAGTCCCAGCTTGTCCCTTAAGTACGCAAACTTTTCATCTTGGATAGAGGATTTACCAAAATATATGTTATCTTCTAATTAGTGGAGATATACTAGAGAACTGATTCTCCCTTATGTGATTTATCACGCAAAAAGTAATGCTTGATCTCAATGTCCTTTGACCTGTCATGGAATACCAAGTTCTCTGAGAGATTTACACAGCTCTAGTTATCACAATATATCATGGTCAAATCCAACACGTTAAGCCCTAATATTGGCTCATTACCCCTTAATTGGGGCATATTACATTAGTAATGTTATTTTATTTATGTCGTCTTTATTCCATTAGTCGTAATTATACCTCCTAGTCTCCTATATATACCAAGGAGACATTTTCATTTGGAATCATCTTGTACTTGAACATTTAAGTGGGGTAAAAGGAGGTTGCCCCCTCAAAAGTCTTATTATATGAAATTATCTATTTTTCAAGGTGTTGAGTATTTTTTCTAAGGTTTTTCTATCTATATTGATATTTGGTTCGTAACATATGGTATCAGAGCTCAAGGTCTTGGGGTTTCGCTACTACATCTAGGACACCCTGAAATTTTGCTATAAATTTTTTTCTACAACGTTTAAGAAGGAACATCTTGGAGGATATTTAGTAGACGGATCAAGGTACGTTGGGTTAAAATTTCAGCTCCTGAGGCCTTATACTTTCAGAGATACAACCTGTACAAGATAGGGTTCTGGAATCATCCTGAACTGAGTCATTGTGGAATTTTAGCTATAAAGAAGTTTATGTAACATTTCAAACCCTGAAATATGGAGGATATTCACAGAAATTAGTAAGGTATATGTGGTAAAAATTTTAGCTTCTGGGGCTTCTTAAATTTGTAGATAGACCCTGTGTAAGATAGGGTATTTGACTAGTCCTATTGACTAGTCTCAAGAAGGTGTTCCAGGTAAAACAATCATAACTTCTTCCTAGAGTATCCAAATTGAGTGGGACTAGTTTCATTGGATCATGGACGGTCTTTAGTATTTTTGGTACAAGTTTTAGAATTTTATATCAAATATTTTGTGTGGGGAAAGCTATACAAGTGAGATCTCCTGGAAAGTCCAAAAATCGGCAATTTGTGGGGAAGTTACCTTAAATTCCACTTGGCACATCCAATTTTGATCAGACCTATGGAATTGCAGAGAAGAAATATCAAAGAACTACATAAAAGAAATTTTCATACCCAAAAGGGTCGAAACTTGGGAGATACAACAGAAGAAAGATTGTCTAGCAGAACCATCTCAAAATCAAGGTTCAAAAGTGATACTTGGCCAACATGCTACCCAAAAAGGGAACTTCTACACCGAATAAGACTCCAGACAATCCTACATGGACCCTTGATGAAGGTGAAGAAATGTGTAGGTACATAAATGATTTACAAAAGAAGATAGTAACAAAATATGAACTACAAGAGATGGAAGCTAAGTTGGAGGCAAAGATGGATGGTTTAAAAGAGGATATCATGGAAGTATTGAAAAATTTTGTAACAGAGAAGACACCTGAAAGTGAAAATGCATCCCATGAAATTCATGATGAGGACACAAGGAAGGTGAATCAAGAATGGATAAACTCCAACTTTGGGTTGAAGACCAACCACATTCCTAAGATTGATATGAGGAAGTTTGATGGCAAGGACCCAATCACATGCATACTTCAGATGGAGCAATTATTTGATCTACATAATGTGCCACATACACAAAAGGTACGAATTGCTTCTTTATATTTAGAACCTAATCAATGTGTATGGTATCGATGGCTTTATTCTCGCAAATC
>ML777960.1:1574597-1601362 GCA_009831015.1 Picea engelmannii
ACTTGGACAATTTTCATGGAAGAAATGATAGCACACTATGAGGATACAAGGAGCAATACCTTCTTTAGCCAATTGATAAATCTCAAGAAAAAGGGTTCATTTACCGAGCACAATGAGAACTTTCAAAGATTGAATATAAAGGTAGACAATATTCCAGATGAGCACTTGATTGGTGTATTCATATGAAATTTGAAGGATAACATTCAACATGAGGTTCGCCTTTGGGAACCCAAATCATTGGAGAATGCATTTAAGGTGGAAAAAAATGTTGAAAGTAAAAATATGGCTATGGCTACTAGAAGGACCAATCCTAACATTTATAGAGAGAACAATGCTCCTTCTTCTAAAACACCTCAACCTACAAGGTTGACACCTCAACAATTAGAGGAAAGAAAAGAAAAAGGTTTATGCTTTAATTGTGACAGCAAGTATAGTAAGGGACATAAGTGTGGTGAGAAGAAAGTATTCTACATATATTGCGAAGAGGAAGAAGAAGAAGAACAAGAACAAGAACCATCTCAAGATGAAAATGTAGAAGCAATTTTGTCTGAAGAGTTGACTCCCACGATATCGTGTAATGCTTTTGGAGCTGGAATTACCACGGCTACTGGCACCAAACTTTCCCTCCAATGGATCCTCATTAAGGGATTTAGATTGTAATCATATTGGAGCCTGAAGCCATCACTGACACAAGAATTTTCCAGCTAAGGAATAGATCCATTTCAGAGTATCTCATTAAATGGAGGAAACTACCGACTGAAGATTCCACTTGGGAAGATGAGTCTTTTATACAGAAGCATCCAGAGTTACTCAAGAGTTGTAGACAACACTTGTCTCAAGGGGAGGGGCATGTTAAGCCCTAATATTGGCTCATTACCCCTTAATTAGGGTATATTACATTAGTAATGTTATTTTTTTTATGTCGTCTTTATTCCACTAGTTGTAATTATACCTCCTAGTCTCCTATATATACCAAGAAGACATTTTCATTTGGAATCATCTTGTACTTGAACATTTAAGTGGGGTAAAAGAAGGTTTCCCCCTCGAAGAGGTTTATTATCTAAAATTATCTCTTATTCAAGGCGTTGAGTACTTTTTCTGAGGTTTTTCTATGCTATATTGATATTTGGTTCTTAACACAACATCTGATCAAACATTCCAGAAACCGGCTTACGAAGCCACGCTTCTTTCGTACAAGCATCAAAAGTTGCAATATATTCTTATTCTGCAGTGTTGAGTGCAACATACTTATGTTTCTTGTTAGCCCATGATATCATGACAAAGCTCAAACTGAAACATGTCCAAGAATCACTTCTTCTTTTATTTTCACTCCCTTCCCAATATGAATCAATAAATCCATGCAGTTGGATATCATAACTCAAATGTCCCGTGAATATATTTCAAGGCATGATTTGCAATTATTCAATTCTCATGGCTAGGTTCCATTTGGAACTAGCTCAACATGTTTACAGCAAAGCAAATGTCTAGCCTATTATTCATTAAATACATCAAGGATCCAATCAATTACTAGTACATGGATGGGTCTACTGGATCAAAGTCTCTCAACTTCTTCAGATTTTTCATCATGGGATTTTTCCATGGATTTTCAATCCATAATCATGGACTTATAAAGAACCATTTCAATACACTTCCTCTGTCATAGGAAGTTTTCACCATGTTTTCGTTGTACATGAGAGGCTCTACACCAAGTTTCTTGGATCCATACAAGGTATTATTATATCTGCATACATGGGTCTCTTTTTGGTATACCTCAAAATCTTGAGGTTGTTCTACATATACTTCTTCTTCAATTACTTTTTTGAGAATAATAGTCTTTACATCCATCTGATGTAAAATCCAACCCATGGATACTACAAGAGATATAATGTCTCATCTAGAGGTATATCTGGTTATTAGAACAAGCTATTGTCATAGTATTCTCCCTCCTTCTGAGAGAACCCTCCAGTTTTGAATCTTTCCTTGTATCTATCAATGCTTCCGTTCATAATTATTTTTCAAAATTTCTCACATACATTTTCTTCATCACATATTCCTTCCATTCCTTTTGTTTCATAGCTTCTAGTGGGTTCAAAACATGATGGTAGTCTTATGATTCTTGGTATAATAACTGGTTCAATTGGTTTTTCTGACTTTTCTTTGTTTCTTGGAATCTTCATGTTCTTCCTCATGTTTCTCTTCAATTTTGGAGTCCATGGAATCTTCTATATATTATATGCCCTTCCTTTCTAAAGGTTCCAACTTCCTCTTTTTGTCATAGGAACACAAATGTAGATGGGAAACCAAGGATATGCAAGGCTTCTTTTCGAAGAAGACTTCTTCTAGAGTCAAACTGAACATGTGTTGCTTATCATGGTTTCTACTTCTAATGAAGAACATGGTCATATACTTCATAGTCTTCATGGATTATTTAATGGATCACATCATTGAGTATTAGATCCCTATTAATCCCAGGTTCATGCCTAAATGAGAAATATGCATGCTCTTCTTTTGGAATTCTGCAATCAGCTCCTTCCATCTGAGAGAGTCCATGCTTTTTTCTGAATCCTTCTTGCTTTCTATAAAGTTTCACAAGTCTATTCTAGTTTCCTCTTGATTACTAACTTCTTTCTGGTGTGACTCATTATGGGTCTCTTCAAGTTTGGTTCTGATTGTGGCCCATCTTTTAGTTGTTACTTATGTAGTAGCTTCCACAGGAATTGTCACCGAATATTGTCAATGTACTTCATCCTTTTCAGATACATTGCTTGACTAGTATCCATTGTAATGGAAATCCTTATATTGTTATTCTACCATAGGTATATGGTATTATTATATTCTAATAAATATATACACATGATATGTATAGGAACTATGTAAAAATGGTATGTGTAAGGACTATGTTACAGAAGAATATTGTTACCCTTACTAGTAGAAAAAGTTTGCTTCATCCTGCTTCAATTTCTTTGAGGTTTCCTTTTCTTTGGAAACTATTGCTCCATGTGTTTCCTTCATTTTATTTAACTCGGGACATTGCTTCCTATAGTGACCATATTTTCGACAGTTGAAGCAATGTATTTTTTACATATCATTTTCTTTATTTGGTTTCTTCCTTGAGCCCTTCTTATTCCTGAATTTCTTGAACTTTGTTGTGTAGGCTTGATAATAATATTTCTTTTGGGATTTATCTTTTGTGTTAATCCTTGATTCTTCTTGTGCACAACAAGTCCAAATTTCTTCAAATGTGGGATACTTTTTTCTCGTGTTCATTCTTGTGGCAAATGCATCCCATGTCTTGGGAAGGCCATTAAGTACTATATTTATTAGTTCCTTTTCTAAAATGATTTCCTCAATAGCTTGTAGTTGATATCTTAAATGAAATATTCTTACAAAATATGATGTTATGTTATCATCATCATTCATTTTCATGTCACGAAGCTCGCTCTTCAGACTCATCATTTGTTTAATATTTCTGACTGAGAAGAGGTTAGTTAGGGCATTGTACATATTCTTAGATGAGTCAATATGAGAAATGTAGGGTATCAAATGGTCATTTACAAAGTCCACTATTATTCTCATAGCATTGATGTCATTGTCCTTAAACTTCTCCATAACTGCAACGTTTTGAGGTTCATTCTCTTTTCCCGCTTCAAACCGTGGTTCCATGATCTTTCCTTTCACGATATCCAACACTTTATTCTTGGCAAGGATGAGGTCAATCCTTGTCTTCCATGCTCTGAAGTTAGAAGCCCCTTCTAACTTGTTTTCTGACTTCATAGAGTAAGTCATGACTTCTTTTACTTGGTCAAATTTTGACTTTGACTTGGTCAACCTTTGACTTTGACCAAAAAATCAAACTTGACACCTTGGCTTGTTGAGAGTACCAGGAGGTGTGCTAGGCTAAGGTGCACTAGGTTATCTATGAATTAGGTCAAGCGCTTCAATTAAGGTGCCTCAACATAAGGGTTAGGGTTTCGTTGCTACAGAAAAACTCTCACTGCAACTGCAACTGAGAAAATCCTCCCAATCTACCTTCCAGTGGTTAGACTATATGAAGATAGTGTGGGCCCATAAACTATTATAATAATAGGTGTGATCATTTCACCATAGACAATATAGCAATATTGTCACCCAACAATAGGCACAAAGGCCACCCCCAAGCACCTTAACCTTGATAGAAAAAATAATTGTGGAAGCAAACCCTAGAACCAATAGCCAACCAAGGTAGTGTACCTCTATCCAAAGCTATTGTACCAAGAAAAAATTCCAAACCACAACCAGGAAGAAATTCCAACCATATAACCAAAGACCAATTCAAAATTGCACCAGTTGCATCTCTCCTCCAGTCATGTGCACCATTTGTCCTTATGCAATTGTGAGAGTGAGTGTGACAAATGAGCTCTAGCGCCTTCTTATTTATAGTCCTCCAAGTGACCTAACTAGGCCAACTTCTACTTCTGGAGGATAATAATTTAATTTAAATTATTATCTTGAGTTGACTTGTCTTCTAAGGTTATTTCCTAACCTTATAGGTTTTCTCTTTCTTCCCAGAATATTCTAGAATCATCAAAGGTTACATGTAGAGGTTAATACCTCTCGTAGCTATCGTAATATCAAAACTTCACCCACTAAAGGGAATTTTTTGATGAATGACACACAATCTGAATTCATGGATATCCCACAACTACAGTATTATGGAAGACCTGGCTCATGCATCGTGTGCCATGTCTGCACTCAAAGTTCTTCAAAGCTTCCCAAAGTAGTGTAAATCCTTGTTGCCTTCCATAGGAAGGGTTGATCCCTTGGAGTTGAGTTTGATAACCTTTGATTCTGATAAAGTTCATCATAGGCTTCCTATCAAATCACTTTCCATATCAAAGTAAGAATGATGGGGAAAAATATTATTTTCACTTTGATTGATGAAGGATCCTCAACTTGCATCATGTCTATTTCTTGTTGGAAATCCCTTGGACATTCTAATATCAACACTTCTACAACATTGTTGAAATCATTTAATGGACATATGTTCCAACCCCATGGGATAATCACCACTTTACCCATCATGTTAGGTGGTAAGATTGCCTTTATTGTTGTGGAGGTCATCAATGCACCTCTTGAGTACAACTTGTTACTCAGGCACACTTGGTTCTATGAGATGGCTATAATCGTCTCATTGGTATTTAGGGTCTTACACTTCCCTCATCAAGGGAAAATAGTGACAATTGATCAACTTACGTTTTGTCCCCCAAACCTTGGATCCAATGTGGGGTCTAATGTACACTTTTTTAGTAATACCCAACAATCTCATATGAGTCTGGGTGCGAGGATGTTTAAATATCCTTCACTCATAGGAATGTTTCCCCTTCACCCACCACCTCCTACTGTGAACATTTCTCCTATCAACATGATTTCATCATTTACCCATGGATCCCTCAACTTTTTTTATCCTTGGGTGGTACATCATCCTAAGGATGTTGAATCATATGGAGCATTGATGCCTCTCACCCTAGTTGAGATTTACTATCAGGTGATCCAATCAGTATTCGTTGAACCTGATTTAGACCCTCTTCAAGATGTAGATTCTGATAAGTACTGAAGTTGTTCTCGAGACATTACTCCTCTTTCAATTTCCCATGACATCCTTGATATCAAACCTCCATCAGATGAAGCTAGCATGAAATTTATAGCTTCACCCAATAATCCATGGGAGGATCTGCACCGTCGAGTGCCTTTTCTTCTCAATTTGGAACAGTTATAGGATGACATTAAAAATATTGTTTCCACTGATAATGTTCAATGATACCAATCTCCCATTATGATTCATGACATTCTTTTAGATGGGAATTTGGAAAATATTTCAAAAACTATCCCCATTGCATTTCCCAAAATCCAAAAGTCATGGAACAGATCCTGATAGTTGTTGATTGTTTGTCCCAAGAAATTGAAATTTATACAACCTTATTTAAATAATTTTGTGATTTTTTTGCTTGGTCCTGTGAATAAATGACTGACATTAACCCGTTGATTGTCGAACCTAAAATTAAAATGTACGACGGAGCCAAGCAAGTCTAGCAGAAGCTTCGGTCATTCAACCAAAATAAATTCACTACCATCAAGGTGAAGTCGAAAATCATCTCCATGCACAGTTTATCTATCTGGTTCCCTTGAGAGAATCAGTTTCCAACCTCATTTTGGTTGCTAAGAAACATGGCATTATTAGGGTTTGTGTCATCTATAGGGACTCAAAAAAAAAAAATTCCAAAGGATAATTATCCAACCTCGTTCATTGATAATATTATCAATGAATGTGATAGGAGTGAAATATTCTCGTTCATGGATGGTTTCTCCGACTATAATTAAATTCATATCAAACCAAAATATTGGCACAAGACTGCCTTCATTTGTCCTTGGTTCACTATTAATGGGTCCAAATGGAGCGTCGAGTAGGAAAAGGAGAACGCCCTCTGGTGGGTCCCAATTAGACTTACTCTCGTTTAGTGTAGCATTTTCTACGAGTATGTGGGCCTCATTGTCTCTCAGAATTAAAAGAAGAAAAGGGGAAAGACAATGGATTGTCCCCAAATGAGTTCTAATTAATCCTAAGACTAATCTAATTGAAAACAAACTAATCTAAGCTAAATAATTATAACCTATCCTGTGGGAGAAAAACTAAAATAATGAGTACAGTGAAAGATAATACCATTAGAACCATAAATAAATCATGTATGCTAGAGATAAGTGATAACGACAATGCTTGTTGGATTACTGAGAGGGGGGTGAATCAGTAATGGATAAATTTAATCATTTTTGTCCATAAAATGCAAGTGTTATATCAATGTATCATTATCATCCAATAGTTGCAGAGTAAATAAAGAATGAACAAATGAGAAATCATACCCATACACAGTACATCAGTGTTTTTACGTGGAAACCCAAAGCGGGAGAAAACCAAGGAATGTTTTTTATTATATGTATTTAAAAATTACATTCATTGGAAGTGCCAACTTCCTTTGTTTCCCAGCTACAACTGGAAGGAGGCTACAACCCCCTAGTTTCTCGGGATAAAAACTAAGGTAATTTCCAACTCCCCAATTCTCTGGCTACAACCAGAAGGAAGCTACAACCCCCTATGTTCTCTGACTACAGCCGGAAGGTGGATACAACCACTTGTCCTTGCCTCGTCCAACCGCCCTGACGTAGAAGTATAATGATGGAATCGTTGTCACACTATCACTGTGAGATATACCACTGTAACAACCTGTACCACTAAATTACAGCCAACCAGCCTATAACAACATGTACCAAACAACATGTAATCAATGTGTACCTTAAACAAGTGCATCAACCATGCACCAACCTGTACCTCAACCTAAATCCCTCATCAATTTCATCACCCAAATATGATTTGTAACTATGTAATAGACCTGGTGTATATGATCACATATCTTCAAACCTTCTTTAACTTTAACAATAAGAGACTACAATTTTCATCAAACTTTGTTTTAGTCTCACATGACTAATTTTAGATTAGTCAACAACCCTAACTTGCAATAATCATAACTATGTGCTTGAAATGAAAAAATATATGAAAATAGTACACAATGTTATTCGGTGTATTTTGTTCAATTCCTCCAGGTTTCACTACTTGGATCCTCTCAAAAAGGGATTTATAGAAAAAATGGCATACCTTATTGAATCCTGGCTTATTCTAGAGAGCGTGCCACGCACAGAATATTTGTTGTATGGATCGAAAAATTGTACATAGAATACTATAGATTGTACTCTGACCAATACATTTGGTCTCATTGAATTTTGATATGTTATGAAGATGTTATGATGTTTTTACCCGAAACACATGTTTTAGACTAATTTTAAGACTAGCCACAAACCCTATTTTCCATGGAGTGTAAATAAAAAATACAATGACCCACAATCTGAAACATTTATCACATCTACTTGGATATGTTTCCTCCTCGGCCTCCCAATTTCAAGATATGAATCATTCTATAAAAAAATTTATTGTGAAAATGGTGAGATGACCTGTAAATAACATACCTTAGAAATCATCATCAAAAGAATTTATCCTCCTTTGAATTTCGGCCTTATTTATTTCACCTTCCCTCTGAAATTCAGATTAGATATCCTTCGATTACCTTAGTCACTTGTAGATATTCAATATGATCAAATGTGATTAAAAATGACAGACCATTGCCTCTTATTTATACTTTCATTTAGCTTCATCAAGGGGTTACCTTCTAACCATCTTAACCCACTTTCCTTATTTTAGGGCTAACCCACTTCTAACCACTTAGTAATTTCTCATTAACTTTATTATTTAAATAATTTCCTTTGTATCCACTTTGACTTATATTACACTGATCACTTCACTTTATTATTTAAATTACCTTCTAACCATCTTAACCCACTTTCCTTATTTTAGGGCTAACCCACTTCTAACCACTTGTCCACTTAGTAATTTCTCCATTAACTTTATTATTTAATAATTTATTTTGTATCCTCTTCGAATTATAGTACACTCATCACTTCACTTTATTATTTAAATAATTTCTTCTTTGCAAACACTTTGACTACTTTGACCTTTTGGGGCTTCTAGATGACTCATGAGGGTTCTCCAACTTCACATGGCCATAACTCTCTAATCGTGAGGAGTTATGTGACATTCCACATACCACCGGAAATGGCATGACATGTACTATCCATATATAATAGTCTTACCTACAAATATATCAAAACTCATACCATTATCCATCAAAAAAACTTGGGTCCATTACCCAAACCTTTATGCTACCAGAATTTGCTAACGGACTTTCTTCAAGGGTTGACATCAATGACAACCAACCAAATTAATCACCAATATCCCCCTTTGGAATTGATGGAAACACTATGATGAAATACCGAATTCATGTCACTCTTCTCCCCATGTGACCATCGCTCCCCATGGAACCATGTCTCTGTGCTCTGTATATGATAAATCTCTCCCCCTTTGTCATCAATGGAAAAGGTATATTTCCCTCTAGGGTTGCTTCCCCTAACTGAACTGTCCTTGGGGATACTCCCCCTGACTGAACTATTCCTGAAACTGATCTCCCGACCTGAACTATCCTCTTTATGGTGCTTCTTTGTGTATATCTAAGACATATAAGATAAGCACTCAAAAGCATTCATTTTGAAGTAGAAATTACTCCAAGTCTCTAGCGAAGATACTCAAAGGCTTCTCTTCACAACAGTTTTGTAAAGATGTCTGCCACTTTTTCTTTTGTGCCCACATATTCAACTCTGATTTTCTTCTCTGCAACTTGTTCCCGTAGAAAGAAATACTTGATTGGAATGTGCTTCGTCTTACAGTGCATCATCAGGTTCTTTGAGATATTGATGGCACTTGTATTATCACAATATATTGGAATGGGCTCATCATACTTAACCTGTATATCTGTCAGATTTTGTTTCATCCATAGAACATATGTACAACATGTTGTTGCTGCAATATACTCTGCCTCGGTTGTAGATAAGGATACTGATGATTGTTTCTTTCTTAGCCATGATACTAAACACTCACCCAAGTAGAATGTTGCTCCACTGGTGATTCGTCGATCATCAATGCAACCTAACCAATATGCATATGTGTAGGAAATAAGTGATAGATCATTTCCTTTTGAATACCATAATCCAAACTCTTATGTTCCTTTGAGATATCTGAAAATCCTCTTCAGTATTAATACATGTGATTTCTTTGGTGTTGCTTGAAATCATGCCACCTATCCAACTGCCTGCATTACATCTGGTCTGGATGTTGTCACATATAGTAACATGCCAATCATTGACCTATATTGCCTCTGGTCTATAGACTTTGAATCATCATTTTTGCTCAACTTGCAACTAGTTTGCATAGGAGTGATAACTCATTTGCAATCTTCCATTCTTAACCTCTTTAGCATTTCTCTATATACTTAGTTTGAGAAATAAAAATTCCTTGGTTTCTTTGACGTATCTGAAGACCCAGAAAGAAGGATAGTTCTCCAAGTAATGACATTTAAAATTCATTACGCATTCCCTTTGCAAATTTCTGGCTTAACCTGTCATCATTGCTTCCAAAAATAATATCATCAACATAAACTTCAATTAATAAAATACTATCTTGAGTTACCTTGATGTAGAGGTTGTTGTCTGCACTTCCTTTTCTGAACCCTACCTGATGTAGATATTTATCCAGTCTAGAGTACCATGCTCTAGGAGCCTATTTTAGACCATACAAGGCCTTCTTCAATTTACACACATAATTTACGTTCTCTGGCAACTGAAATCCTTCTGGTTGTTCAATGTAGACTTATTCTTCAAGTTCCTCATTCAGAAAAGTCAATTTCACGTCCATCTGATACACTTTAATATTCTTGGATCATGCATAAGCTAAAAGAAATCGGATTGCTTCCATTCTAGCAACTGGGGAAAATGTCTCAAAGTATATTCATTCAACCTGTGTGTATCCTTTACATACCAATATATATGTGTTCCTTGTAACCTGTCCATCTTCATTCAATTTATTCCTGAATACCCACTTTGTGCCAATCACATTCTTATTCTTCGGTCTTGGAACCAATTCTCAAGTGTCATTCCTCTCTATTTGATCCAAATCTTTATCCATGGCCTTATTCCACAATCCATCCTTGTTGGCCTCTTCAAAAAAATTTGGTTCAATCGTAGATGAGAGTGCTAGGTGTGTTTGTTCTGGTGAACAGATTCTTCTTCTAGTCTCAACTCTTGCATCTTTGTTTCCGATAATCTGATCTGAAGGATGATTCTTCTGTACTAGTTTGTTAGGTGTCTTTAGAGGCACTTGTTGAACTTGCTCTTTTACTTATGTTTGATCCTCTTCATTTTTCCCTTCTACGTCTTCTTCATCTTCTGCTTCTTCTTCGTAAATTTGTTCCATTGATTCATTTTATTCTTCCTTTAATTCTCGTCTACCTGTTTCATCAATTGTTACATTGATGCTTTCCAAAAATTTCTTCAACCTCAGATTGTAACACTTGTATGCTTTCCTTGTACTTGAGTAACCAACAAGTACTCCTTTGTCCACACAAGAGTCAAACTTTCCCATTTTTCCATCTTCTCTTTTGATGTAGCATTTTCTTCCAAATACTATGAAGTGCTTCACATTTCTAGTCTTCCTTTCCATAGCTCGTAGGGAGTTTTTTAGTGTTGTTTTTTAGCATTACTATGTTTTGAATGTGAACCATTGTATGCACTACATGTGTCCAAAAGATATATTTCAATTTGGAATCCATTAGCATTGTTCGAGCCATTTCCTGTACTGTCATGTTCTTTCTTTCAACAACTCCATTTTGTTGAGGTATCCTAGCAACAGAGAATTGTCTTTTTATTCCATGTCTATTATAGTAGTCCATAAATTCCTTTGAAGTGAACTCTCCTCCATTATCAGATCTCAAACATTTGATTTTTGAATCCATTTCATTTTCAACCATTTCCTTGAAGACTTTGAAGTTTTCAAAAGCTTCTGACTTATTTATGAGAAAGAAAACTGTAGTCATTCTTGTATAATCATCAACTAATAACATAAAGTATTTCTCACCTTTTAAACCCTTTGTTTTAGTTGGTCCAACTAGATTAGTATGCACAATTTCCAGTGGTCTTGTTGCTGAATATTCCTTTGATTTAAATCGGATCTTTGTTTTCTTTCCTTGTTGACAATGCTTGCATAAAGTATTGGTCAGTTTCGTGATCTGGGGCATTTCTCTAACTGCTTCCTTTTTTATGACTTTGACAAGGTTATCAAAGTGTATGTGACCCATTCTTCGATGCCATAGCCAACTTTCATCTTCCTTTCCTAGACAACACTTTTCATTTCCAATTTCACTTAATACATATATGTTGCTTGAAGTTCTTGCAGTTGTTGCAATCAATTTTCCTGAACATACTTTTCTTATCTCTCACTTTTGTGAATTGAAAGTAACTTTATAACCTTGGTCACACATTTGACTCACACTTAGAATATTATGTTTCATATCTTCTACTAGTAGAATATTTTCTGCCTTGGTATTCTTGTTTCCAATTCTGGCTGTCTTTTCCAATTATTTTTGTTGAATCATCATTTTTGAAGGAGATTGGTCCATCTCTTTCCTTTCTTAATGTAAGAAACTTGTCTTTATCACCTGTCATGTGTTTTGAACAACCAATGTCAACATAACAACCATGTTTATTCTAGTTATCTTGTAGAGTGAGTGTGAATTCTTCATTGCTATATTGATTCTTCTTTCTTATCCATGTTCTCTTCTAAGGTTCATGTATGTGACTGTTTTTCTTCTATTGTGGTTCTCGAGGAGGAACTGTCATTCTGCAATCTTTGGCCATGTGTCCAAAGTTGTTACACTTCTAGCATTCCACTTCAGTGCTCAATGATTCAAACATGTTGTAACTTATTCTCTATGTTTCACTAGGACTTCTTGGATAACCCTTTTGTGTATGACTTTCAAAGTTTTTTGTGTTCTTTTTTTTAACTCTGCAATTCATATATTTATGTCCAAAATTATTGCATGCATAACATAAACCAAAAAAAATAGTTTGATACCTGGGAGTTGAAGATCTTATGAAAAGAATTTCTCATATGAATCCTTCTTCTTCATGAGGCCTATCTTTCGGTCATTGATTCTGAAATCTAAAATCTTCTCGGTGGAGGAGTGTCCCTGTAATCTTATTTGTAGGTCTTCATATCCCCTTTGATTGTTTCTGCATAGATTTTTTGATATGTTTCTTGTTCTTTTTTTTTTGAGCTTGATCCCTTTTCTGTCTAATTGTATCCAAGTTTTGTCTTATCATGATAAGGCTTTTGACTTTTGATAATGTCATCCAAAACTTTTGAGTTGTTCTACATATTTTTCTTTTGAAGATCCTTTCTTAATGTGACAATCTCTGATTCCAAATTTTCAATGATCTTGTATCTTTATTCTAGCTTTTATTTGAGTGCTTCTTCAATTCTTTTATTTTCTTCTATTTGAACCTTCAAATTTGTGATCATTCGTTCTAGTTCATGAGTGTCTTATTTCTTGTATAATTCTTCTTGTAGCTTCTTGTTTTTCTTCTTTTCTCTTCTTATAACATCTATGGCACACAAAAATTCTTCTCGATAGTCAACTTATGCCTCTTCATATTCTTCTTCGGTGTCTTCTTTATCAGAGTCTTCTACTTCCTTGAACAGAACTCTTTATGTCTCATTGTCACTGACTTCATCTTCATTTGATGAGGATATGTCTTATTTGGTGCATAAGATTTTCTTGAAAGCTTTATTTGTGGTTCTTTTGCCTTTATATGTTTGTTTTCTATTTGAGTAATCGTCAGCATTCCTCTTATTTTTCTTATGAGGAAATTTGTTAGCAAAATGACCAATACCATCACAATTAAAACAAATTAATGGAAACTTACCTTTATATCTGACGTTGGTTCCCTTGTTCAATATTCTAACAAAGTTGGTCATTTATTCATCATCTTTTGAGATGTCACTGTTGTTTCTATGTTCTTTTTCCTTTTTATTTCACCTTTTATTTGACCTTTTGGATGCTTTGAAAGCTGCTTCTTTTATATATGGATTTTCTTGTTCAGTTCTCATTTCATATGCTGTGAATATTCCATGTAGTTCATCCATGCTTATTGAGTCTAGATCTACTCTTTCTTCTAGTGTTGATATCTTAGAATCAAATATCATAGGAAGATATCTTAGTACCTTTTGAACAATTACAAATTCTTTAATTTATTCTCCCAATCCTATGATTGCATTTATTGTTTCATCGACTCATAAGAAGTAAACTACAATATTCTCATCTTCCTTCATATTTAGTTGTTTGAACTGACCTCTGTAAGTTTGAATCTTTGTTGCTTTGACTTTTGAATCTCCTTCATAAATATTTTGAATATTGTCCCAAATATCTTTAGCGGATTTACAATGTATAACTTTGGTGTATATTGATTCACAAAGACCATAAAGAAGCGCATTTGTGGCTTTGGAATTATTTTTCCCGAGTTTTATTGCTCTTTCATTTTTCGGTGGAACTGTTGGTTATGTGTATCCATCTACAACTGATTGTCAAATTTCATCCTTTTGCTCCAAAATGCATACTTCTATCCATAAAAATTTGGTATTCCAATTTTATACGTGTTGTTTCTCTCCACGATCTACCTTTCAGTGGTTAAACTAATTTCTGAAGGAACCTTCTCTGATACCAATCGTTGGATTACTGAGAGGGGGGTGAATCAGTAATGGAGAAATTTAATCCTTTTTGTCCATAAAATGCAAGTGTTATATCAATGTAGAATTATCATCCAATAGTTTCAGAGTAAATAAACAATGAAAAAATGAGAAATCATACACATATACAGTACACCAGTTTTTTTACGTGGAAACCCAAAGCAGGAGAAAACCACAGAATGTTTTTTCTTATATGTCTTTAAGAATTACATTCATTGGAAGCACCAACTTCCTTTGGTTTCCAGTTGCAACTGGAAGGAGGCTACAACCCCCTAATTTCTCAGGATACAACCTGAGGGAAGCTCCAACTCCCCAATTCTTTAGCTACAACCAGAAGGAGGCTACAACCCCCTATGTTCTCTGACTACAATTGTTGAGGACTTATAATCATAGATAACTCGATTCTTCGGCTATTGATTTGGAATTTCTCCCATGCTGAAGACATATGGCTCTGTTGATTCCATTTTCCCCTCCATCTGTTTCACCCGATCCTCCATCACCCTGCCACATCCTTCATCCACCGTTGCACTCTCACTCCCTTGTCCTTTTGACCCATTGAGTACGTCTCACTCGACACCCATCCATGCATAAACCAAACTTAGGCTAAAAAGAATAATAGATTAATAAGGTTAGGAATAAAATTAGTGTAGTTAGAATAGGTTAGACTTGTTAATAATAAATTTATCATTAATTAATTAATTAATGATTAATAATTAAATTAGTTGTTAGTAATTAAGTTAGTTTGTTAATCAAAAAAAAAAAAACAATGTAATAACATTAATAATAAAACAAAATTAAAATAAACAAAACTTTAAAATTTAAAAACATATAAAAACATACACTAAAACAAAACATATATTAAAACATTAATGAATAAATAATAAAAATATAAATATAAAATATAATAAAACAAAACAAACAAATTAAAATGTAACACGTAACAAATACAATAAAATCATAAAACAAAAATTTAAATATTAAAAAACAAAAAAAAAACAAAAAAATTCAAATATATTAACACTCCCGCACTATGCACGTATCTCAAAAAACAAAAAAATAAATCAACGTTCAATAAAAATTACGGACCCCCCCTTGTCATCCGAACTTTAACGAGAGGGGGGGGTCCAGAATCAATGGTTTCACATTACCACCCCTTGGACACTTGTCATATCCACAGGCCAGCGGACCCCCCCCCTAAAACCACTTACCACCTCAGGGGGGGTCCGGAATTACCACTTTTTCCCAGAAAACCACTTTTCCCAAATTTCGCCCATTTTTGCCTGTTCAGCATGTCATTTTCCAAAGGCAATTCCGGGAAAAAAGAGACATATTTTTAAATACCGAGAGAGGTTTTGTTCATAACAGGCTGAAGAACAAAAACCTCTTCCATATTTTTCAAAGGTTCCACCAATTGGGATAATCAAAGTTGTCTTTCAGCGTCATTTTTCAGATTCGTGGTTTTTCTGTTACAGTCTCGATTTTACAGGAGTTGTTACAGCGAGATGGAGGTGAATTTGGAAAAAAAAAAGGAGGTTTATGTCCAACACATGCCCATATACAATAACCTCCTTCATTTTTTTCCCAGGTGTCATTATTGAAGAGAAACAGATGTCTGTGTGGACCCCTAGTTTGCAGAAATTCAACCCGTCTTTCATGGCAGACAATTCAGGATTTTTGGGGATTTGTGACTATTTTTGGCCAAGGTGGTTGAATCCGACTTCCAAAAACTTGTTGGTGGATCTATCCTATTTATTCATATTATTTTAATGTAACAGTTGTTGATTCTGGACCCGAGACGAGGAGGGACCATGATTGAACTTTGTATCAAAGATCACAGAGCTTTTTGTATTTCGTCAATCCAATAATATAGTCACAGCAGCTACAGGATTCATGTGTCATTTTTGGTGGTGATATTTTTCTTATTCACTGTGATTTGTTTCCATTGTATTTCTTAAGTTATTCATACTCTGAATTATGCAAAGAAGTTCAAAGAATAGAATTTGTTGAGACATACACTCTATTTCTGGCTTTGACATAATTGTCAATGTTTTCTTCTCAATGGTTAATTTCAGGATTCTTGATTTCCCTATTATTGTCTGGTCCTCTCACCTTGCTCCTCTAAATCCAAAATCAAATTCTAAGAATCCAACAAGAGTTCCTACCTTGCCCTGTAAGGTTGTCTGTAGAACTTGTCTTTGATTGAACTTCAGGTTGTGACCCCATTACCCATGGACCTATTTTCTCCTGTTTCAGCCAATCATTTAAAAAATCCAAACTCTGAACTCATTATCTAGCCTAATATCTATTCAAACAAATCTATATCAAATAAAGAGATCCCTCTCTGATTCTTGGAGGGCTAGATCCAAGACTCGAAGTGGTTTTGATGTTGCCTCTGTGACTGCCTCCTCAGCCTTGGGAAAATTACAGAGTGATAACAGAATGACGACCATACTAGGGAAACTTTCCCCAGTAGTACACTTCAAAGTTCCATATCTGATCACTGATGGTGGACAGTGACCAGACACAAGAAGGCTGAGATCATTCACCTGGCGACTCCAATCATCTCCAGACATTGCCAGCTCAAATCCAATGGAGGAAGAACTTGAAGCATGACCAAGCATCCTAGAAAGACCAGGTACTCAAGCTCAAATTTTATTCATGATATTATTGGTTTCATCTACAATTACTTTCTCTCTTATCATGATCCTGGTCCAGAGTATATTGTTGAAATCCAAGATTATCATTTTCAACCTGAAGAGCCTCAAAGGATTGAGCCCATCCCCATAGCTCTGGTACACACTCAAATACTTATAGTAAGCCTTGATAGACATAAGCCTCTTGTCTTGTTTCCTACAGATGTAAAGATCTCTGATACATATGAAGAAATTCTAGATTCATAGGTCAAAATCTCAGCTTGTTATAAGACCCTTGCTTTACCTCCTACACCTGAGAAAATCCTAGACATATACAAACCTCTAGATTTTCCTCCTATCCTCCATGACCTCCCTGCAAATTATATCAATAATATTCCCCGGTTTGATGGAGATAATGCCAATATCAATGCTAAAAAACACATCCAGAGGTTTGAAGATTTCCTTGACCTTTATGAGGTTGAAGATGACAATGTCTATATCAAGATGTTTGCCTTGTCTTTGCAAGGAAAAGTTAAAAATTGGTTTAAAAAACTTTCAGCTGCAAGCATCAGAAATTTTCATCAGTTCATGCAAGTTTTCTTAGATAGGTGGGTGATCATGAGAAATGTCTTTCTCATCCTAGAAGAATATGACCATTTGAAAAGATAGCCAAGGTAAATAGTACAACAGTTTTCATCAAGATTCAATAAGGTATATCATGCAATGCCTGCTGATATAAGGCCACCCCCAGGATCATCTTACTTGCATTACCCAAATGCCTTCGATCCTGAGATGACATTCCAATTAAGAGAATGGAACACTACTACTCTTGAAGAAATGCAAAAGATTGCAGTCGATGTGGAAGCTAACTTGCTGAACAGAAAGGCAAAGTTAAAGGTAGAAGAAAAAGATAGAATAGAAGAGGAATGAATGACATCTTCAGAAGTGAAACTAGATGTTCTGGAAAACATTGTAAGAGAGATGATGCAAAAGATTAGCAGGAAAGATGAACTTGTTGTTAAAATACCTTATGTTCCATTAGTACCAGAACAGACAAAGATCAATGTCCTCAAACACTTTGCAGCCCAGCCTCAGTATTTTGAACCACCAATGGATTATTTCATGTATTCAATTCATAACATAGTCAAAGATAAAGTTCCAACTCAACTTGTTGAAGAGCCATCAACTGATATGATGTGCATGTTTGATGACTTTTCCTACTGGGATAATCTACCCAAGTGTGATCAGTATGATGATGATCATGAGGATGGAATAGATGTTGACTTTTCAAATCAACCAACAACATGTCGTTGGCAAGAAGAAGATCAATTACAGCTCAGATATGACAATCAACCTCTGCCCAACAATCATGACAGCGATGAAAAAAATGCAAAAAATCTCAGAGTAAGTGGAAACACTTTGCCCTTATGTTTCTCATCTTTTCAATTTCTAAAAAGAAACTCTAGGCCAGTTGTAAATAGTGAAGACAAAAAATTCTCTGATCAATTAGTTGAAAATGTTATTGTTGATATGGAGGTTGTTCTAAACCCAGAATTGCAGCCCTTGACCTACTTTGATTTTCAAATTCCATATGAAAGCTTAAAGCCTGAGACAAATTATGAGTTAATCCAAAATAACTCTGTACCATTATGCTTTAATTCATTTCGGTTTTTGAAAAATAATCTTGAGTATATGCTAGAGGATAAACACACGTAAAAGAAAGAAGTTTTAGTGGAACCAATGAAGCAGTCATTTCAATTTCTATAGGATCCTATATCCGATGTGCTGGATGACTTGTGTTGTCAAAGTCATTCTCCATCATCCAGCTATGGAATGAAAATCTATTATGATATTGACATGATCAGGCAGTCAAAACCATTGTCTTTTTCAGCAGAAGTCTCATTACAAATCCCATCAGAAAATTTGCAGCCATATCAAGAAATTTTTGAGGATCTAGATAGCATAGATATAGTGTCATATCATGTTGTTGACTTGGATGAATTTAAAAATCAAGGGACAATTCAATTCTACCTTGATCCTATAGCTACCTACATGGAGAAATGTTGCATTGCAGAGTCCCAATATATTTCTGGAATTACTTTTGGCCTTCATGATTGCAAAGGTATCGGTTGTAAAGATCATAATGAAAATCATTTCATGATGCCTATGCAAGTTCTATTTATGATATTGATTGAAAACATTGAAAGAGTAGAGAAGTTGCTTGACTCGCTGCACTGGTATTATTGTATCATTTAGAACGACGAAATTGTCAGTAGTGTAGGGTAGGTAGCAGTTTTGAATAAGCTCAGTCATTTGAGCATAATTTAAGTATTGTATGATTTCTAGGAGAGTTTTCATTTGATAGTATCTAGTTCATTGTTCAATCAAATCTGAGCCAGTTCAAAGATTGTAGCTATAGTGACTCCATGGCCCAATGAATAACGCATCGGTCTGCATGTTCAGAGTTTGGTGGTTCTTGACACCTCCTGAAAGAGATGCCACCCCTAGGTGGAGCCTATGTTGGGGACCTTTAATCATAGGTAACTCAATTCTTCGGCTGTTGATTTGGCATTTCTCCCGTGATGAAGACATCTGACTCAGTTGATTCCATTTTCCCCTCCATTCGTTTCGCTCGATCCTCCATCACCCTGTTTCATCCTTCATCCACTGCTGCACTCTAACTCCCTTATCCTTTTGACCCATTGAGTACGTCTTGATCGCCACCCATCCATGCATAAACCAAACTTAGGCTAAAAAGAATAATAGATTAATAAGGTTAGCAATAAAATTAGTGTAGTTAGAATAGGTTAGACTTTTTAATAATAAATTTATCATTAATTAATTAATTAATTAATGATTAATAATTAAATTAGTTGTTAGTAATTAGGTTAGTTTGTTAATCAAAAAAAAAAAAAAAACAATGTAATAACATTAATAATAAAACAAAACTTAAAAATTAAAAAACATATAAAAACATACACTAAAACAAAACATATATTAAAACATTAATGAATAAATAATAAAAAACAAAAATAAAAAATATAATAAAACAAAACAAATTAAAATGTAACACATAACAAATACAATAAACACATAAAACAAAAATTTAAATATTAAAAAACAAAAAACAAAATCAAAAGTCAAATACATTAACACTCCTGCACTATGCACGTATCTCAAAAAACAAAATAATAAATCAATGTTCAATCAAAATTATAGACCCCCCCTTGCCATCTGAACTTTAACGAGAGGGGGGTGTCTGGAATGAGTGGTTTCACATTACCACCCCCTGGACACTTGTCATCTCCACAAGCCAACAGACCCCCCCCCCCNACTAAAACCACTTACCACCTCAGGGGGGTCTGGAATTACCACTTTTGCCCAGAAAACCGCTTTTCCCAAATTTCGCCCATTTTTGTCTGTTCAGCATGTCATTTTCGAAAGGTGATTCCGGGTAAAAGGAAATAGATTTTATAAAACCAAGAGAATTTTTTGTTCAAAACTGGCTGAAGAACAAAAACCTCTTCCATATTTTTCAAAGGTGCCACGAATTGGGAGAATCGAAGCTGTCTTTCAACCTCATTTTTTGGATTTTTGGTTTTCCTGTTACAGTCCCGATTTTGTGAGAGCTGTTACGGAAATCTGGAGGTGAATTTGGAGAAAACAAAGGAGATTTTTGTCCATAACATGAACATATAAAATAATCTCCTTCAGTGTTTTCCCAGGTGTTATAATTGAAGAGAAACAGATGTGTGTGTAGACCCCTATTTTGTATAAATTCGACCCATCTTTCATGGTGAACAGTTCAGGATTTTTGGGGATTTGTGGCTATTTTTGGCCAAGGCAGTTGAATCCGACTTCCAAAAACTTTTTGGTGGATCTATCCTATTTATTCATATGAATTTAATGTAACAATTGTTGATTATGGACCCGAGACGAGGAGGGACCATGATTGAACTTTGTATCAGAGCTCACAGAGCTTTTTGTATTTTGTCAATCCAATAATACAGTCACAGCAGCTACATGATTCAAGTGTCATTTTTGGTGGTGATGTTTTTATTATTCACTATGATTTGTTTCCATTGTATTTCTTAATTTATTCATACTCTGAATTATGCAAAGAAGTTCAAAGAACAAAATTTGTTGAGACATACACTCTGTTTCTAGCTTTGACATAATTGTCAATGTTTTCTTCTCAATGGTTAATTTCAGGATTCTTGATTGCCCTGTTATTGTCTGGTCCTCTCACTTTTCTCCTCTAAATCCAAAATCAAATTCTAAGAATCCAACAAGAGTGCCTACCTTGCCCTGTAAGGCTGTCTGTAGAACTTGTCTTTGATTGAACTTCAGGTTGTGACCCCATTATCCATGGACCTCTTTTCTCTTGTTTCAGCCAATCATTTAAAAAATCCAAAATCTGAACTCATTAGCTAGCCTAATATCTATTCAAACAAATCTATATCAAATAGAGAGATCCATCTCTGAGTCTTGGAGGGCTAGATCCAAGACTCGAAGTGGTTTTGATGGTGCCTCTATGACTGCCTCCTTAGCCTTAGGAAAATTACAGAATGATAACAACAACCACTTGTCCTTTCCCCGTCCAACCGCCTTGACATAGAAGTATAATGATGGAACCACTATCACACTATCACTATGAGATATATCATTGTAACAACTTGTACCATAGACTTGCAGCCAACCAACCTGTACCAAACAAACTATAATCAACCTGTACCATAAACAAGTGCATCAACCATGCACCAACCTGTACCTCAACCTAAATCCCTCATCAATTTCATCACCCAAATCTGATTTATAACTCTGTAATAGACCCGGTGTATATGATCACATACCTACAAACCTTTCTTAACTTTAACAACAAGAGACTAGCATTTTCATCAAACTTTACTTTAGTTTCACATGACTAATTTTGGATTATTCAACAACCCTAACTTGCAATAATCATAACTATGTACTTGTAATGAATAAATATCTAAAAATAGTACACAATTTTCTTATTGTATTTTATTCAATTCCTGCAGGTTTCACTTGGATCCTCTCAGAAAAGGAGTTATAGCAAAAATGGCATACCTTATTGAATTCTGGCTTATTCTAGAGAGTGAACTTGTAGAGCATTCCCCGCATGAAATATTTGTTGTCTGGATCTAAACATTGTACACAATATACTAAAGACTGTACTCTAACCAATACATTTGGTCTTACTAAATTTTGATATGTTATGAAGAAGTTATGACATTTTTACCCGAAACAGTTGTTTTAGACTAGTTTCAGGACTAGCCACAAAGCCTATTTTCCACAGAGTGTAACTCCAAAAATAAAATGAACCACGAGATGAAATTTGTATCACGGCTACTTGGATATGTTTCCTCAACGGCCTCCCAATTTCAAGTTATGAATCATTCTAGAAAAAAAAAATTATTGCGCAAATAGTGAGATGACCTGTAAATAACATACCTTATAAATCATCATCAAAAGAATTTATCCTCCCTTGAATTTCAGCCTTCTTTACTTCACCTTCCCTTTGAAATTCAGCTTAGATATCATTTGGTTACCTCAGTCACTTGTATATATTCAATATTTTCAAGTGTGATTAAAAATGAGATACCCTTGCCTCTTATTTATACTTTCGTGTAGCTTCCTCAAGGGGTTACCTTCTAACCATCTTAACCCACTTTCCTTATTTTAGGGCTAACCCACTTCTAACCACTTATCCACTTAGTAATTTCTCATTAAATTTATTATTTAAATAATTTATTTTGTATCCACTTTGACTTATAGTACACTCATCACTTCACTTTATTATTTAAATTACCTTCTAACCATCTTAACCCACTTTCCTTATTTTAGGGCTAACCCACTTCTAACCACTTGTCCATTTAGTAATTTCTCCATTAACTTTATTATTTAAATAATTTATTTTGTATCCTCTTTGACTTATAGTGCACTCATCACTTCACTTTATTATTTAAATAATTTCTTCTTTGTAAACACTTTGACTACTTTGACCTTTTGGGGCTTCTAGATGACTCATGAGGGTTCTCCAACTTCACATGGCCATAACTCTCTAACCGTGAGGAGTTATGTGACGTTCCACATACCATCAGAAATGGCATGACATGTACTATCCATATATAATAGTATTACCTGAAAACATATAAAAACTCATACCATTATACATAAAACAAACTTGGGTCCATTACCCAAACCTTTGTGCTACCAGAATTTTCTACCGAACTTTCTTCAAGGGTTGACATAAATGACAACCAACCCAATTAATCAACAATGATATGGATACATAAACAATTAGTTGTACAATGCATCCATAACATTATTTCTATACTCATAAGGAAACATATTACAACATGAGAATATAGAATAGAGTGAAGAAATAGTTCATACAACAGAATTTTATGCTACTCAGGCAAAAGACAAATGCACAAAGAATAGTCTCATGTATATACACTGAAGTCACAAATTTCCAGAATGCCTCTTTCTCTTTATTATTTCAAAATTAATAGTACCATATTTCATTTACAAACGGAAAAATTCTCGTCTTACATTAAGTGAGCTCTCTTTTATAAAACAAGAGAGACTCTTCAGCTCTTGTGGTTGTTCATTTTGTTTTCCCCCAAATTTATTTTACATTTTCTAAATCGAATATGTGAGAGTTATAAATGGAAATTGAAGAGTCTTCTGGGTGGTTATTTTTTCCCTTAGGAAATTCATAAATGACATTCATTTGCAAATACTAGTATCTTTTCATGTTAGTGTCATATCCTATTTCTTGAGCTATCCTAGGATTTTCTAGTTTTTTCATGTTGATTAATATCTTTTGATATTCTTCTCCTTTGTATCATCTTTCCATCTATTTTGGGATTGATTTCGATTCTTGTAGCTTGAGATATGATTGTTTGAACATAGCATAGCTCGTTCTTCAACCAAATTCAAGTTTCTTCTATGTTTTTCATTTTGAGACAATTTTTACAATCAATCTACCAACACTTGACATCCCATTAGTTCTTCCTCTCTTACAAATTTCCAGTGAGCTATCTTGGGCCTAATTTCATTTCTCGTAGCCCCAAATATGTCTTCTTGAAGTCTATATAGTCATTTCTTCCCCCAAATCTGTGGTCTATATTTTTCTACATTTTTTGACATCCTATGTCACATTTCTAGAATGAAGACCTCTTCCACTTCATTCTGTTGTCTGATACATTTCCAATGAGGTATCATTGGCTCAATTCTGACACCTGCATCCCAAGTTATGCTCGTTTGAAAATTTTCACTTAGTAGTTGTCGATCATGCTTGTGGGTGAATATGGGTTGTTGATCCTTAACCTGCAAACAGAAATCCCACATGCATAAAAGAGTTCAACACTTAGTGATTTAAATGGTTTTATCCATTATATATAGTTTAAATAAGAACTTTAGCGGGCATAGGATATGTGGCTTGTAATATATTTTTGGCCCATTTTCCTCCTAAAATTAGGAAAATAATATAAAAGAAAGAAAAACAACATAATAAATTACATTAACCTACATTTATTACAATAAATAAACAAAATAAATAAAATTTCCCTTAATGGAAATCAAAACTAAAATTAATCTAGTTACCCCTACTAATGTGAAAATAAAATTTACTATAATAAAACTAATAAAATATCAAAATATTCCCCCAATTCCCATAAAAATAGGAAATAATAAAATCAAATATCAAAAGTAAAAATAATAAAATGAAACATTATCCTCTAACCCATATGAAAGTCAAAATTAATTAAGTAAATAACCCCATCTAGCCACATGCAATTATTAAAACTATATAAAATATCCCAACCCATCTGAAATCATTAAAAATTAATAAAAATCAAAATATCCCCCCAACCCAAAATATAACCTATGGTCCAAACATTTAAAAATAAAAAAGCATGGGTTGAATAATCCCATCAGAGTGATGGATGGTCGGAGTGGTGAATTAAGGAAGAGTTGACTTCACAATCCAATGGATACGACTTTGATGGATTTCCATCGGAGTCCAACAATCGTGATGTTGAACTTAAGTCTCCACACTTCACTCTAATAAAAAATATCTGATGGTAAAACAAATCATTAAAATAATCCCCCTCCTGATGGCCTAGCCCATGACTATTAAAATAAAATAAGGTGCATGTTTCCAAAAAGAAACAAATTTTAAAATAATCTATGTTCATGTTTTTCAAAAATATTATTAAAATAAACATTTCCCCAAAAACAATATTAAAATAATTCATGTCAAAATATTACTCTGATCGGTCTCGGAGTCCGACAATCGGAATAGTGAGTTAAGGGGTGAGTTCACCACTCTGATGGGAGCTCACTCGGATGAGCTAAGTTCGATGGAATCTCAGAGTTCAATGGTTGGGAGGTGAACTTGAAGCATGAAGTGTGGATTCTGATGGTTTAAAACATTAAAATAATATAAGGCTAGATCTTGAAGAGAAAGATTAATAAAATATGGTTTCTAAAGTATTTGGGAGAAGAGGTAGCGGTTCCATGAAAATAGGAAGGATTCCCCAAAAATATGGATGTGTGTCTTAAATGTTGAAAAACAAATTATGGGAATAATCATGAGGCACATGTGAGGGCCAATGGGGATGGACCTGTGATGTTACATTATATTTTGGTGGGTGGGAAAAATAAAAAATAAAAAAGGTTAAATTAAAACCAAATCAAAAGAGGAAAAATAGAATGGGTATATACAAGTTAGGCATTAGGGATGAAAATTTTAGTAGGGGGGGATTTCCTTTTACTTGTAAGAGATAAATTAAAGGTAGGTTGGTGTGGCCTCAAAAAATGGAGACACACTAGAAGAACCAGTTATCTATATCATTAGAAGTCTAGGGCCTTTACTTCAAATCTGAATTTCAAAGATAAGCTCAACAAACTGCATGCAATTTTCCAATAATCATGGGTACCACAATGATGCCAAATTTCTAAATGATATAATCCAAAATTTCTAGTAATTGTAATCTAACATACCCTTTACAAAGAGCCAATTAGTGAGGTAAATTATTTTACTAGTTGCATACTTTATATTGGTTTTGTTTTGATCATGGGTTTTCACCTTTTATAACAAGAAAACATTTATGTAAGTGTGTTCTTCATCTCTCTTTTCCTGTAATTGCTTCACTTCCAGCAAGCATCCACATCCTCATTGAAGTTTCCTCGATACCATACCCCTAACGAGTTTACTTGTACTTCCTACACTATTAATAGTGTTTTCAACTTCATTTTTATTATAGTGTGGGAAGTACAAGTAAATGCTTCAGGGCTATAGATGTTAAGCCCTGAATAGTGGCTCCTTACCCCTTAATTATAGAATATTATGTTAGTAATGTTATTTTATTTATGTTGGCTTTAGTCCATTAGTTGTAATTATACCTCCTAGTCTCCTATATATACCAAGGAGACATTTTCATTTTGAATCATCTAGGAATTGTACATTTATGTGGGCATAAGGAGGTTTCCCCCTCGAAGAGGCTTATTATCTGAGTTTCTCTCTTTTTCAAGGCGTTGAGTACTTATTTTGAGGTTTTTCTATGCTATATTGATATTTGGTTCTTAACCTAATATGCACTCAGGATTTTTGAAAACCTACCATAGAATCAAGAAGGATTTTTTTTGGGATGGCCTTAAAATTGATGTTCAAAGGTTTGTGTTAGAATGTTTGGTTTGCCAACAAAATAAGGTGGAAACAATTAAGACCCCGGGTATTTTACAACCATTATCCATCCCAAGTCAACGTTGGGAGGAGGTTTCCATGGATTTCATCACAGGGTTACCAAAGTCTGAAGGAAAGAGTG
>ML777960.1:1617258-1639478 GCA_009831015.1 Picea engelmannii
AAGGTGTTCTTGTTATCGGTTCAGTCCCTAGTTTTAGGTCTATGGTAAACTCAAATTCCCTTTTTGGCGGCATCCTAGGTAACTCCTTTGGAAATACGTCCACAAACTCCTTCACCACCGGAAGGTGTTCTAGACCTTCCGCTACTCCCTTCTTGTTTAGCGCAAGGATCACATAAAGCTTGCAGCCCTTGTGCATACTCTTCTGTAACTGTAAGGAAGAGATGAACCTCAGGGAAACTCCTTGGTTTCGTCCTACAATCACATGTCTTTGTCCCTCGTCATCAACCAATCTCAACCGTTTTGTCTTACAATTGAGTATCGCCTCATGCGACTCCAACCAATCCATACCAATCACGACATCATAAGATCCTAATATCGTGACATATAGGTTGGCCCTTGTGACAAACTCTCCCAGGTTAAGGGCACATCCCGTAACCTTTCCTCCAACCTTCTGTTTGGCTCCCAAAGCCATCTCTACGAAGTTAAACTCATCTTGTTCGACTACCTTTACCTTAATCCTTTTTAGCGCTACACCAAAAATGAAACTCTCAGTAGCATCAGGATCTATCAAAATACTAAGGGTCTGGTCAATGACAGTACCTTTCGTCTCAAGCACAGTCGACTGGTGCTCTTCCTGGCGGTTATTCACCGCTACATGAATCCGATGGGCCTTGCCCATATCTCCCATTGTAGTGGGTCTGGCTGATCCGGATGCTCTGGTCCTCTCCATAGGATAGTCGCGCTGGTAGTGTGGCTCCCCACATATCCAACACCCCTTTTTCGGCCCAATAGTCCTTGTACCCCAAGTAGAAGATGACGTCCCACCGGCCTGGAACCCTGGTGTGTTATGTTGAACAGGCCTAAAATAATGATGCTACGGGTGACGTTGTTGTTGATGCTATGGTCCCCTATAAGGTGTCTGCTACTGATGCGGTGATCGTTGGGGTGTGGTGAAAGTGGATCCCCTCTGGAAGCCACGATATCTCGACGTATGTCTCGCTGGTGTCCGGTGTTGCTGTGTTCCAGATGAAACATGCCCTGCTGGTCTCGTTGGAGTCCTGGTTTGACCCCCACTGATAAGCTCCTCCTCTGCTATGAGGGCCTTCTAGATGGAATCGTGCAAGGTTTGGGGCATCAAAATCCTAACCTTTTCATGCAGGTCGTCATTAAGGCCAAACACAAACTTGTTGACCTTAAGTTTTTTAGTGTTAAGGTGCGGAGCGTACCAGAGCAGCTCCATAAAACGGGCACCGTATGACCTCCTTGTCGTAAGGCATTGAACTCATTGAGCTAACGCTCGATGAATTCTTCTGAAAGGTACCTCTCTCAGAACTGTTCCTTGAACAGTTCCCATGACACGTCTTCGATGGCTATGTTCAACTATGGTAGGATCATCTTCCACAATAGAAGAGTGCTCCCCTTCAGTTGAAAGACCGTCATGCGAACCTTCATGTTAGAGGTATAATCGTGAAGTGAGAAGCACATCTCCATGTTCTCCAACCATGCCTCAGCGACTGCGCCATCTGGGGCACCAAAGCACTCGGAAAATTTGACCTTCTCGAGTTCATGGTGAATGATACCAGTAACATCCGGTGCGCGCGATGGAACCTCAGCGGGTGTCGGTGCCCTGGCCTCATCTCTGTCCAAACGGCTGATCAGTGCCTCAGACATGCGCTGAAAAGATCTCATCATCCCAACAACATCGCCAACTATTATCTTCTCCTGTCCGAGAACCTGCTCGTCTCCCTGGGGGTTAGACCCCTCAGGTGTGGATGCTACTGGAGGTGTCGCACCTCCTCCCCTAGCACCCTATTGTCTGCCTCCACTGCATCCTCTAACCATGATTACATGCACACACACAAGTCAACTCAATTAGTAACAGTATAATCAAATCATAACAACGAAAGCTGTAGTGATCCCAAGTCACGGGTTGAACCCGCTCTGATACCATATGTAACGATCCTCCTTGTTACGATGATGATCCTCATATAACAAGTGAAAAAAAAAATCTTTTTTTTTTTTTAAAGCTGTGTGTGCGCACATGTACAAGGGTAATAAACACATTCAACTCTGCATCACCACCCGACGATGAACAAGATGCATACAACGAAAACACAATATGATGACCTAAGATGCACATCAAGTATCTGCATGCATTAAACAACAATCAATCGACTATAAATAAGACAGACTACCCGCCCGTCCTACCCTGCAATGGTTAGGACCTCCAAGACACATAAGCAACGCTCAAGCCTAGGTTCCCATTGATTTTAACCATTTAAGGTCTCAGGGCTGGTGACTGTTCTGATGAACATGGAGGTGTCTACTTCCCGCCCGACACAAGTAGATCAAGCAATAAAATGTTTACCGCCAAGAGAAACAATGTCTAAAGAGAGACCACATCCTCTACGGATGGCGCAAGTCAGAAGGATTCCGACAACACCCAACCGTGATTAAGACAAGGCATTATCTACGACGCAATTATCATTAATTACAAATCCATTTACTCCATTTAATTTCCAATAGTTGACAAGTTACCCATTTACTAAATCGTAATAATTTAAGGTACTTAGTTCAAGGACCTTATATTTTAGATGCCATCAATGACCATAAAATTACAATAACATTGCAATAAAATAACCATGACATTACTTTTTATATTACATTAACCACGTGAATAAAATAACAATGATCTTATACTTCATATGTTATCAACACTAACATTGCATTTTATTTATATTGCAAGAACATTACATTTACATATTCCAATTAACATCAATTCACATCTGAACTAACACGTCTAGATTATTCATAATTACAACTTTTAAAATTTATAACTCAACATTGTCTATCCACATTAATCAATGTCATTATGATGGTCATCTAATTCAACGAGTCTTAATAAATCAATAGATATAACTAGATGAACCATTTAACCTCAACATAAATTCCATATCTAAACTAACCATTCTAATTTGATAAATAATACAACTCTTAAAGTCACCATTCAACCTTATCCTTAATTGATAATAATATGTTAGTCATCATTTCAATGAGTCTTAATTAATCGATAATTAACCCCAGTGGTCGTTCTAAAAATAACTTAAAATAAGAACTGTCCAAATAAGGTAAGGGTTCCTAGACAGTTTGCATGTCGTATTAACAAGGCTATCACGGTTGAAGTTGTTTATAAAAAAAATTGTTAAAAATAACTGCGGTGTAAACCATGATACCCCTTTCCACCTGTCAGCTAAGGGTTGCATAATGAAGGAGCAAGCAGTCAATTAAAAAGGGTACACGCACCAGTCTGGAATGGTAAGTTGTCGATAAATGACTACATCTTTAAATGAAAATGCAAGTCACAATTAATGGAGTGATCGGTTGGTAAAAGCAATCAGATGCATTCTAAAAAAAACAAAACGCAGCTTAAATAAAAGCCCAATGCCAGGTATGAAATTCGCAGTAATCCATCCACAATTTCGCCAGATATGAAGGGAAATAACAGTAAAATCTTCAATGCAGTCTCAGAAAGGCAAGAACTCACAGGCAACCAAGGTAACAGTCTCAAAATGGCAAGAACTTGCAAGAAACCAAGGTAACAATCTTAGAATGGCACGAACTCACAGGCAAACCAAAAACCAAATAATTACAAACCAAAAACGCAAAGAATTACAATCCAAAATGCAAATAATTTCAACCAAAAACCAAAGAATTAACTCCACCAAACCGCAAGGAATTACAACCCAAAAATCCAAAGTTAGGTGGTCAAAATTGTGCAGGTATCCTCCACCAAATCACAAAGGATTACAAACCAAAAACCAAATAATTAACTCCACCAAATCGCAAGGAATTACAACCCAGAAACGAATCGTCGTTTTCATTTAAAATATGAATTCGCCATTTAACATGAAATCTACAATTTTCATTAAAACTATAAATCGTTGCCATACCAACGAAGAAAAACACAAATTCGCCATTGAATTAATAAGTTCAGATTCACCAATTGAAACATAAATTATGAATTCACCATTGAAATATAAATTCTAAAATTGTCATTTAAAAGTAAATCGCTAACAGATCCCAATTATAAAATCGCCATTGCAATATCTAACCAGCGAGGTACGAGTTCGCTTCTCTCAATGCAGTAGCTCTCATGGTTCACTAAATAATTGCTTTCATAAAGGAAATCACTGCTATAACACACTAATGATTTAATGTGAAGATACCACAACTAGGAATATACAACCACGAAGAGTAACGCAAGAGCATAAGGATCCCAACCAAGGATCAGTAAAACCCAAACCAAAACGCAGACCACAAAAACTTTAAGCAATCAATGAATGGGCAGGGTCTCAAGACAAAATTCTTCTATTAACAATCCACATACAGATCAAGCCTAAGTTACTAATGCATTCTATTTTACAAAATGACGAGCGTATTGTTGCCTTGTCGCCCGCCTCGAATGATGTCTGCGTGCTTCGTGCTGCTCCCGCTCGTCGACCATCCATACCTAACCGGTACCTCCTAGCCAACGCTAGGGGTACTCTGCTTCCCCCTTAGCCCCTCGAGCCGCAAAGGGGCCACACACTATCCAAATGGTACGTCTAGCTCCCAGCTCGCCTCGCAAGGCCAAGCTACCACTCCTATCCGCGCTGGGAAATCCCAACTCCCCACAAGTAATCAGTCAAGTCACAAATCCAGCAGTGTAACGTTACGCTAACAGTCGATCCCCTTATTCCTTCTCCTCTCTCTCTTTTATAGAATTTTAGAACTTCCATTCTTTCCCTAATCTCATTAAATTTTAAGTTTTAATAAAAATCTTTCAAAAATTCTCCTTCGTACAAGTGTCATCCATCCCCCACTTGCCTCCAATAAATATTTTCTTTAAATTAATAATTGTTTCATTTCCCTCACCCACCTAGAGTTGCTCCTAAATTTACTCCTAGGTGTTCCTATATTCCCTTACAGGTTTAAATACTTTCCCTAAAATGAAGTTGCTAATTTAGTTCAATTTAGAAGGTTCTTAATTGCATATTCTTTACTATGTTGGCCTCGCTTTTTACCATAAGTTCCCCTCTTTCCCTTATTATCTTTCCTCCATTCCTTATTTTCCTAATTTTTATTATTCCCTTCTTTCCCCTTTTTATTAGAGCCAAAATGGAAGTTGCGCAAATTAACCCCTATTCCTTTTTATTAATAATTTAATATCTTTTACACTTTCACAAGTTAAATAGTTAAATTCTTCTTTACCCCCCCCCCTTTTTTTTTCCACATATTTTATTTAAGTTCATACTCTCTTCATTTTACCCAAACATTTATGAAGTCCACAATTATTACTTAAGTGGTTTTTACTTTAAACCTTTTTTTTTTTTTTTTAGAGAGATAATTTCTTACGAGTAGACAAAATTTTACCCCTAGCGAAATTTTAGACTTAGGACTTAGATTCTGAACTAGGCGACATTTTAATTATGGAAGTTGTTGTAAATTTTCTTAATGAGATATTAGTCTTAGGGCCATCTAGGTTCGTTCCTTTAACATCATCAACGTGACGTGCCCTTCAAGACGCACTACGTGCTCCAAGGGTGCCACTCACCTCTAGTGTTTCTTTTGCGCGACATGCCCTTCAGGATGCACCACGTGCTCCAAGGGTGCCACTCGCCTCTTGACTGATTGGTAGACATCAATAACCCCTGGAGTCAACACTCCGCCAGGTGAACTTGTGGGAGACTAAGGGCTTCTAAGGAATAAGGCCCCCGCCTTATTGCACGCCCCTTAGAATCATCGTGAGCGACTTTCATTGTCTTCCCTCACAGCATCGTGGATCCTCTCGAACTAGGTAATCGTTAACCTATAGTTCGAGCCACGGTGGGAGTGCTAGTAGGCTGTGGCAGGGCTGTTTTCCACACCTCTCCCTCAACCTCTCTGGTATTCGTGTGTGGCCCTTTATTCCATATGTGAGTCTGGTCGACAAGCTATCATCAGCCTGCATCATCAACAATCATGTCAGAACATGTCCACATCATATCATCTAATCAAACGTACTAAAATCATAGTAAAACAATCAAACCCTAATAGCACACTCCCTGACTCGATCCGAAGTCCAAGGGGTTTCGTCGATGCCTCTGCATCCTCAAGGTCCAAAACCCTGCACACTCAGTAAAACCAAGTCAATAGCACATGTCTATGTCAATGCAGTAAACATCATGTCATCTATCATAACGCATCATAATAAAGGACAAATGTTTTAATATCATTTTAGTCCGGATCATTTGCGAGCAAGTGTCCTCAAAAATTAAGTTTTCTCAGTGCTCCAGAGCGGGATGTTATAGTTCTAACTATCGGGGTATTGTTGATGGCCAAAACTGACCATGTTCACTATTAGGGAGATCACCCGGTCAAGGCCCAATTAGGCCCTTATCCATTTGGTATGGTGATTCTCACTAGTTAAAATGCATCCAGTTATCCTTACCTAAAACTAACCTAAACTAAATGTTAATCTAATCTAGACTAATCTAACCTAAACTAAATGAGTCAGCTTAAATGAGGTCTCAACCAAGCCACAGAAAAAAATTCTCCTTTAAAAGGAGACTTTTTAAAAATGTAATGAATCTAAATGAAAATTAAGGTAAATGTAAAAGATAAATAAAACTATCCTAACTTGGCACATAAGAAATAGTTCATAGATACCAAGTTCAAATGGAATTGTAAAATGAGGATTAAACACCAAATTTAAAAATAAATATCATATAAGAAGAGTAGTCCCAGTAAATGATATTATTTATCTTCATTCATGTTTTGTTCAGATAATTTATAAGGCCTAAAAGTGAAAAATATAAGCCACAATATCATGGAAATAGCTCACAATCTTAAATGACTGTTAAATCAATTTATAATGATAAATTTATGAGTAAATAGTTACTCAGAAATTGATTCAAATGCATAAGCAAATCAAAAGATAAATGATAGATATAAGAAATTATAATATCAGATAAACAAAGAGCTACATATAAAACAATAGTGTCATTACATGCAATCACTGGTCTAAATTTATCAAAACAAAAGAACAATATTATACTCAAACAAATAACAGTATCTAATGAAATATAATCATAAAACCTTTATAATTTGTGATCTTATTTTTACAAAATGATTCTCCAACAAGCCTTCCAAGACATCAAGATCTGCTAATAGAGATCAAATCCATATTAGTATGAAACATGCTTCTACATAAAATATTTTAATCTCAGAAAGGAAATCCCCAAGCTTCAAATATAAACTTCAATCTATTCCTACAAGACAAATTCCCTTTACAATAGTGCAAAGAGTCTCTCTTGCAAAAAATGAGAAACCCCAATTAGGATTTCAAGATATGATATTTATACATTACAATGATCCTTCTAGATCCAAAATCGTGTGCCTAATTTTTTCTATGCTGAGTGCAACCATACAAATTGATGAAAAAATTAGAAATTCGTCGCTACATAATTTTCGAGAAAATGCGTTTTGAAAAATCGAGCATATATATCACATATTTCCATTTGTGAGGAAATTGTCTAACTAAGAGATAAAATGACTTATTTTTCAAGTGTGTTTTTGGCCATTTTTCAAAATTTATCATCGTTTGCTCGGAAATCAAGCTTGAAATTTGCCTCCTGAAGACTGGACACAACATCAAATCTGGGAAATTATGTTTCAATGACATAATAATTTCTCTTAAACAATTCACTCTTTGAGAAAATCGCTCACATGAGAGGTAAATCGACATGTTCTTCAAGTGGGTTTTCAGCCGTTTGGTGAGATTCTTCACCATTTGCTCAAAAATCAAGTTGGAAGTTCACCTCTTGTGAACCAACAAGAATTTTCAATATTTATCTTTCCCAAGCATTGCGCCCTGTGGATATTAAGAATTGCAACTGAATGGATTATTTTGGAATTTTTTGAAACTATACTCCAATTCCATCTCTGTAATGGACACTTGTAAAAAAACAAATTAAATTAATAACTAACATTTATTAAAAGAGTAGCTACAAAATCTTCAACTCTTAGTTAAACAAAACTAATTAATAGAATCAAATCAAAATGATATCACACCTTATAAATAAATATAAATGCAAATCAAACTGGACATTATGTTTTGGTATTGGAGATATTTTACAAATTTGAGGAAATTAACTCCACATGATTCAATAATCACTCAATTGTCGGCAAAACTTAATCAACCAATTGAAATCACAACATTGACTCATAGTGAAAATCTAATCTTTAAGGTAGACTTATATTATATGACTAAGATGTTTATATTTCCAAGAAAAAAAATGTGCATGGGGTATATTAAATATAGAAAGTCCATTTTACTCAAAATAAAGTTCAAACACTAAAGCTTAAAAATCTTGATAATAATTGTGACTAAGAATAAGACTAGATTTCATGTAGCCAAACCATATTTTAGAATCATATGTTAATTACTGAATGATATAAAAATATTCCTCATAATCATGAATTAAAGTCAATGTGAGGAATTGACATTAAAACTACTTTCAAGAATTAACCAAGTTGTCGTTCTTTAATAATGTCCAGTGGAAACCAATCCAATCACCTAAATGGAAAAATATTTACATGGTTATATTTAAACTAATAACACTAATGAAATTCAAACAAAGAGAAAACTCCTTATTAAAATCAAAAGGGCCACTAATTTTCTATTATTCAAAAAGAAAATATGGGTGTTGTTTTTTGCCACAACAATTGATGACATGCTGGGAGAACCAGTTATATTTGTTCATAAAAAAATAAGAGAAACAAGGTTAGATCACATAAAGAATAAAATCCATCAATTTTAAATATCAATCATAAATTCCTTATGACTAATTTAAAAGATAAGAAAAATACATTTGTACTCGTACTTATCTACTTGGTATTTGTAGAGGGGAAAGGGATTAAATTAATTTAATTAAATATAAATGGGAGAATAAACTTTTGATGTGACTATTGAGTAGATTTTACTAACCATGAATAGATGCAACCAATTCATCTCATCTTTATTTTACCTGGCATCGTTTTGTTGCCAACAGGCATCCATAGCCCCTGTGAAGTTGACTTGATACCATGTATACATTTCCCCATTGTCAGTGAGCGTCCATAGCCCCGACGAGTTTGTATACACTTCCCACACCTTCCTACGTATTGAAATTTATTAATCACCTTTTGATAAAAATGTTTGAGATTGCTTTTAGCAATGGCAAATAGGAAGGGAGATGATATGAAAGTCATTTTGATATATTGCAACTCATGTGGCAGAACTAAACCCTTAATCTTAATATTTTTCATTCCCATTGTATTGATTTCAATTATGTAAAAAGGGAAATTAACTCTGAAAAAAACTTGTTTCAAAGTACCTTCCTAAGTAATTTTTCTTGGAAAAGAATGAATCAATCATAAAGGAATTGTTATCATGATAAAATAATATAGATAATAAATTTTCAATCTTCATGTAATCCAATAACGATGATTCTCTTTCATTAAGGATTCATAAACAAGAGATATATAGTACACAACATGTCTCTCATTGTTATTAACAAATAGAAAACAAAGGTAAACAAAAAGCAATAACAAACTGAAAAGAGAAAATAAATACAAAGCGGAAGCAAGGAATATTTACAAGAACTATTTACATATTTACAAAAGGATGAATGGATTTTTTTTTATTTTAAAATCAAAATGATATCAAATGAAAATAAGCTATGAAAATAAAAATATCCCAATAAGTAAGAATGTGTAACCTAGCACAGTTCAAAAATAGAAAGGAGAAATTAGATTATGAGGAAAATGATAATTTGTAAATTTGAACTGTTATGCCTATTATATATATTCATCTGCTTTGCACATTAATATGTCATTTCATTTAAATTAATATTGTGAAAGATACAAATGTGTTTAACCAATGTACGATAGGTTGTTAATTGAGCTATTTACTAGAAACAAACAACATAAGTAATCCTAAAATAAATCCTAAACTAAAAGTATAGTTATGACATTAACTTGAAAATAGGAAAAGTAGATTAATTAAGTTACATGTCAAAATATTAACAAAATGAAAAGTGACGTGTAACTACAAATTATTTCTCTCTTAAAAAAATTGTTTGCTTCATAATCTCAGAACTTAGTTGTACCAAACATTTTACATCAAAGTTCTTATAATGATTAATTGATAAAAGTTAAAGATAGAACCTGAAAGAAATGTTTAATGAATGTGATGATGAGAAAAATGGAAAATAACCAAGAGAGAAAAATTAGGTAAAGTAAAATTCCTTGAATGCATTTTGATGTTGACTTGCCTCTTGCTTAGTATTGACATATCATTTCATAACTATATTATTCAAATAAATGTAATCTACTTGCAAAGAGAAGAAAACAAACTACGCTACTTCTAAACCTATTCTAATCTACTTTGTCAATAAAAACTATGTAAAATCAAACTTCCAATAAAGCCATTTAAATTCTTCAATTCATGCAATCATATGGACAAAAGGAATCAGAAGCAGTAATTGAATTATTACTAAACTATCAAAAGAAAACCTTAACCTATTATGTACATATATTCTTAATAAGCACAATAAAAGAAACATATTTACAGGAAACTTATTATTATAAGACTCTTCTAACCATAACTCAATTCTATCATGATATATACAATTGAGAGTGTTTGTCAATATACCATGAAGAATATGATTAAGATTTAATTCAGAGGACTTAATGAGATCAAGAGAATTTGTTCTGGTCCCAAAAAATTTAAAATAACTAACTTCTTCTTGTAGAGAATATTGAGAAATATAAAATGGAAAAGAAGAAGTGAAACTATCCAAAGTAATTGTCATATGTCCACAGTCATCCAATTTACCGAACCTAAAATTAGTAAGGTAACTAGTGGATGTTGAACACACCGCTCACACTAAGAGGGGGGGGTGAATTAGTGTGTGGACTATTCTAACGTTTTCTTTGAACAGATTAAAAACAATCAAATCATAATTACAATGGACACAGAAACACCAGATGTTTGTATAAGATTTTGTATAATTGATATGAATATAGTAATATGAATATAGTAATATGAATATATGTGAAAGAGTATTTTCTTAGCACCAACTAATTTGTTTCATAACCAACTGAAGTAAGGAGCACCAACTCCTCAGAGAGCACCAACTCTCAGGCAAGACCTAGCTTGTTGCAAGACCCATCTTACTAATAGAACCCATTATATCCAACTAGATTTTATTCAACTCCAGTAGTAGTGGTCCATTATAGAATCAACTCTATCTCATGATCAGAGGTATATCATAAAACACTCATCACGGCATTTCATCTTCTCTCTTAAATCTGTGCCTTCTTCGCTTTATCTTTTCTCTGGTATATTTTCACGCCATCTTCGCTTCTACATCTTTCTCTTATATTTGCACGGACCTCATATCCAGATTTTCCTCTTCACTTCAAAATCCATGATTCATACTCAAGCATTGTTTCAAGTGAACCAATCATGGTTTTATTTATAGTGGCTTATGCTCAAAACTTGTTTAAGTTATTGAGCCGAACTGTGCAATAACCAACTTGTTCATTAACAACTTTGGGACCACCAGATTATCAATATGGGTATTCAACGTTACATCTGGCATCCCCGTTCCTTTCACAAATCGATCACAGTCATGGATCGATTTCCTTCATCTCTGTGCTAACAGAGATCGGCACTTCCTCCAAACCATGTCATATGATCAATGGCAAAGAACCATAGGCTTAACAATTTAAGCAACCCATACATTCTACCCTTGACCATATGACCGACGGCAGTGACCTCGCGTTAGGCGAGATGAGCACATGAGTGCTTATCAATTCAATGGCCACGATTCATTCTCCCAATGAGATGGACGATTGGCGAGACTTTGGGTCTTCCTGACTTCAAACCTTTCAAATCTCCTGAATACAATATCACCAAACAGATCGAACGGTTCACTTTTATATCTCAAAACCAGATCAATGGTTAGCATTAATCCTTACACTCATCCTTCATTGCTTAATCCAACGACAAGGAATTAATCAAGCAATGAGATGTATGGCCACCTTTTACTCCACGACTTTGTCTATTATGATTACATTATCCTTCCACTATGTTTTTATCAACAATTGTAAGTGCACCCAACATCAAATAAACGGTCGATATCTCCTTCGGGTCTCCAGACTTCAGAGATTTCAAATCTGAAACCCCTTCTCTCCTTTGTATGGAAATATTCTGAAACTTACAATCTGTTGACACATGGCCCTTTCTCAATCAATAGTCTAGACCCTTTCACGTCTCCAAGCTTCGAAATTCTCAAGCCTCAACTCTCATTGTAGTATGATCAACGGTTGAGAATACTCTGAGGTGATCTTTCATATCAGACAACTTATGTCCGCTTTGGGACTTCAGCGTTCAGGACTTCAGAGGTTTCGAATAAACGTTGCTCCATTTTCTTCCAGAGTGACCAACTATTGAGTAAGTCATCAACGATGGAGACTGCTTGTTGTCAGTTAACGTTTCTGCTTACACTATCCTTCCACTATAGTAGATTGATGATCATGAATACTCCTGAAGTGATCTTCCAGATCGGACGTCTTGTGTCCACTTCGGGACTCCGGCATTTTGGACTTCGCGACTTTGGGCAAGTGCTGGTGGTATATCTCCTGAAGAAAAACTCTCGGAGTGACATAAATTTCTTACATCACTTTTTGAAGTGTCACGAGCCAAGTAGTTGCCACGTGTCACTCTGATTCATGATTTTCACGTACCATAAATGTCGATTCATCTTGACACTTGTCATTCTTTGATTGTTCCATGTGTCCTTGATGACATAGACTGTTGATGTGGTCTATCACAAATTCTTGCTGACCTCGGCATATATCTCCCGATGTGGCACATGTTCATATCCTTGATCTAACGGTCAAGAAAGTGTTTGAAGGGTATCTCAGATCGACGACTGAGAGTGACTTTGGACCTTCGTCCTTCGGGACTTCGGGACTTTTCACATTCATTCGTGGTAAAAATCCTGAAGCAATTCTCCTGGAGTGACATAACTTGCTTACGTCACTTTTTGACATGGCATGAGTCAATTTCCTCTTGACAGTTGTCATCATCTAAAAATTCCATGTGTCTTTGTCGATGTGGTCTTTCGTGCATCCTTGTTGACGAGGTTCACTGACGTGTTTTCCCACACATCCTTTCTAGGGTGGTCTGTTGATCAACATCCCTGATCCAACGGTCCTTGTTGTGTCCTCCAAATTTGACGTTCCTTATTGACTTCAAATTTTTGGGCTCCAGGTATTTCAAATCTCAAAATAATGAAGCGTGAGTTCCTCACTTCTTTATACCTTAAGTGAATTATGTCTGTTGATCAGGTTCTTTAGATCAACGGTTCAATCTATTTTTCAATGAAGCTCTTGTAGCTTTATCCTATCCTTCCACTTTAACATGATTCGACAGTTGACAGATATTCGGCTAATCAAAATCTCAACCTTAATTTCCTCTTGATAGATGTCATCATCTGATTATGACATGTGTCTTTGTCGACGTGGTCTTCCATGCATCCTTGTTGACGAGGTTCATTGACGTGTATTTCCCACGCATCCTTGCTAGGGTGGTCTGTTGATCAACAACCCTGATCCAACTGTCTCGTTATGTCCTGCAAATCTGACAGTCCTTATTGACTTCAGATTTCTGAGCTCTGGGTATTTCAAATCTCAAACTGACAGAGCGTGAGTTCCTCGCTTCTTTATACCTGTAGTGAATTATGTTTGTTGATAAGGTTCTTTAGATCAACGGTTCGATCTATTCTGCAATGCAGCTCTTGTAGCTTTATCCTGTCCTTCCACATTAACATGATCTGACGGTTAATGAGTATTCGTCTAATCAAAATCTCAATTGTTTATCCCTGCTTATCCTATCCTTCCACTTGATTTGATATAACGGCCAATGTGGACTCTTTGAAGCATATTAACAGTCAACAACGATTGAGGAACCACAACGTATGAGTGATTTAACTCGACACAAATATTTTGTAATTTGAATTTGTGTGTTTTTGGTGATTCAACCACAATCGTCGACCTTCGAAGCTATAATATTGGACAGTCCTGAAAAATTGTGGGATTGGAACTAGCGCATCGTTTAACTCTCCTTCTGATCTCTGCAATCTATCCCTGTCATTGATCTAGCGATTGCACATCCGACAGTCACAACTCAATCCATCTTAATCTAATTTATTTTTGGATCACCCATAGTCGTCGATCTCTGAGTCTATGCGATATAACGATCTATACCAATTGTGGTTTTGTAAGAGTACTCTAATTATTCTTTCGCTCCCCGCAATTCATCCTTGTCATTGATCTAGCTTTCATATCGACGGTCACGATCCTCTTCAATGATCCTCAAGACCACGGTCACTCATATGACTGTTATCCATTATGTGAGATGATCAACACTGTTAATTTCCTTGTTCGAATGGTTGTTGAGTCTTCTTACCTTTTCTTGTGCATTGGTTGAATCCTCAATGTTTCCATTGATCCATACTTCTGCAAAGCACTTCTTCCTTATGAGATTTAATCTTCATTTGCTAACCTTCCTAAGATTTTATCATAGGAACATTGTTGATCCTTTTGTGATCAATAATAATCATGTATTGTGTTTTCCCTTCTGAGCTTTTGATCTTCCTCCTGTTCGATCCTCCTCCTGAGCTTACATTTATGATCTCTTCATTTACTAACATACTGCATTTTCCCTTATGAGATTTTGATATCTTCATATTTTTCGACATCTAATACTAATCGATGTGCTTGTTGACATCAATGGCAATCTCAAATGTGGTAATTCATCATTAACAACAAATCATCACATTGACTATTGACATCATTGACAATATGTCCATCAATATCCCCCTTTTTCATCGAGGGAAACATACTAACTTCATATAAAACACTCCCCTTTTGATGATGCTTTCCTCTTATGAAGTTTTGATGTTTTCTTATGAAGTTTTCTCTCCCCCTTTGACATCAATAGAAAATGGTTTTTTCTCTTGTGGTGAAGCTCTGTATGTTACTGACCACAATATGAACTTGGGTAAATCATGTGTTGTCTACCATAACTGAATGACTCCCCCTGTCAATATGCTCTCTCTGCTTCTGACTACTCTCCCCCTTTGTTTCTGAAAAGGTAGTTCTTCCTGACAAGGTTTCTTCCCTTGTTAACTAACTTCTTATCTCAGTTGATTGGGATTTTTGTGTTTCAAATGAGTAGTCTTCTTGATATAATTTTTTGTATTGATCATGTCTTTTCAAGACTTAATCTAATTTCTTTCTTATTTACTAACCAAAACTCCCCTTGAGTTTTTACTGACTGTTCTCCCCTTGTTATATCTACAGGATGTCATGTACATGATTTTGTACATCATAATGTTTTTTCTGTGCATGTTGTTGTCTTACTGGAACACTGTGCAATTGTAGCTCATCTTATTCAAACAACTCTTGGATCTGCCCATTGATTCTCATCGGTCTCTAACCAGATGTGTCCATCTTTATCCAACATGTTTATTTACTATACATTTCTTTAATTTGTCTAAGACAACTTTATACTATGCTTGTCACATGACTGCAATTCTTTTTGTAGCAATCAACTTCACTCTTATTCACTTGTTCAGTCTTTGCTATAAAATTTTGTGAGTGTCTTCATTTCTTGAACTTTGTTTTCTGATATTTTATTACTGCAACTTCATTTTTATTCCATGTTTCATTTACTCCTTTTGCCGTACTATATGAAGCATTTCTCATTGACTGTTTTCTTGAGTTCCAACAGTCAAGGGATTTTTGGCCATATCCATCACAACCATAGCATCTCATAGTGTAACAATGTGTAGCAATATGTCCAACATGATTGCAGTTCCAACATATTATACTGTTGTTGAACCTACCAAATTGTTTTCTTTCATGATGCCTACAATCCAAGGCTTTATGACCATATTCATTACAAGAAAAACAATAACCGTTAAAAACGCTTTCATACCTTATTTGATTCATCCATGAAGGTGTATCTCTTCTAAACTTGATTTGAGGTATATGAATAGCTTATGGATGTATTCCTCGATATGATCTTCTAAATTTTGTAGCATTTCTTTTATTCTTTGAACGTGAAGAACCTGAGTCACACCTGCTTTCATTTTTTACAAATGAAGGAGTTTTTTCAGACCTGTCTTCATCCTTTACAAATGAATGACCTATGTCAGACCTGTTTTCATCCTTTACAACTGAAGGAACTGTGTCAGACTTGTTTTCACCTTTTAAAAATGAAGGACCTACATCAGTTTTCTTAGGAGTACTGATTTCTTCCTTGTTGTATCCAAGACCAGATTTGTCATTTGGTGATCTATGACTATCCAAGATCTCATATAGGGTCATGGAGTTGTTCAAGAACTTGATTTGGGTGTTTGACTTCTCAAATTTCTTTCTAAGACTCACAACTTCTGCTTCTAGCTCATGACATGATTCTTCCTTTTTGTCCAACTGGTTCCTTACTACCTCCTCTCTCCTTTTGGATTCTTCAAGTTGGATTTTAAGATTGACATAGCTTTCCCTTAGTTCTTTTAGATCTGCAAGGTTTTTTCTTGATTCATCATCTTCCTTGTTTTCTTCTTTTTCTTGACTGATTTATTTTTCAGTCTCTCGATTTCGTCTGTCTTTGCTTCACTGATTTCATTTTGTAGTCTCTCGATTTCCTCTTCCTTTTCTTTTGTTAGATCAACAACTTTTGTTTTCAATCTTTTGATCTCTTCTTCTTTGTTTTCTAACTCAATCTTTTGCTCATACATGATTTCTTCATTGTCTTTGAGCTTTTATTTTATTTCCAAGATATGCTTCTAATTGCTAGGCTCATCATCTTCCTTCTCCTTTTCTTTTACTTGACTAATTTCTTTCTTCAGCTTATCGACCTCCTCTTCTTTCTCTTCTAACTGATTGTCCTGCTCATATATTATCTTTTTACTGTCCTTGAGCATTTCCTTTATTTCCAAGACATGCTTTTGACTCTTTTCAAGAAATTCTTTAGTGTAGTCATGAATATAGCTATAGTTTGATTCATTATGGTCATAGCAGTATTCACAGAGACTCCAACAAACCCTTTTGTTTCCCTTTGATAGTTCTTCTTCTACTTCTTCAATGGGATAAATGATAATAGAATATTATGTTGTTGTATCTTAATCTTCTTCTTTACTTCGAGGAGAGGATTCAATATCACTATTATTGCAATTGAAATATTGTGGAGAGCCCTTACCTTTATTGATGGTTGAGTCTTCATCTTCATCCTTGATAGGAATGTCTTTTGTGTCTTCACTTTTGATTTGATACATCTTTTCTAAAGTCAACCATAAGTCCTTGGTGGATGTGCATAGTCCTATGCTTTCCTTGACTGTATTTGATAATCCATTGAGAAGAATCTTCAATGCCACTTCATTTTTTTTTCCTTTCTCTACTTTGGACTGTAATCTTTGATAGATTTTTTGATGTAGTTAAGTCCCAGGGATTGCTTACTACTAAATTCCAAACTTTAGATCCTTTTGACTTCAAATATTGTTTCATATATTATCTCCATGAGGAATAATCTATTCCATCAAATAAGGGAGATTCAATTGCAGAGAGAGCCATTTGTCCACCCATTTCTTCAGGACCTACCTTCCAGTGGTTAAACTGTGCTGAAGGAACTCGCTCTGATACCAATTTTTGAACACACTACCCACATTAAGAGGGGGGGGTGAATTAGTGTGTGGACTATTCTAACTTTTTCATCTCACAGGTTAGTAGTTAAAACATATTTGAACAGATTAAGAACAATAAAATCATAATTACAATGGACACAGAAACATGAGACATTTGTATAAGCTTTTTCATAATTGATATGAATATAGTAATATGAATATATGTGAAAGAGGATTTTCTTAGCACCAACTAATTTTTTTCAGCACCAACTGAAGTAAGGAGGACCAACTCTCAAGAAAGACCCATCTTGTTGATAGAACCCAGTCTATCCAACTAGAGTTTATTCAACTACAGTAGTATTGATCCATTATAGAATCAACTCTATCTCATGATCAGAGGTATATCATAAAACACTCATCACCGCATTTCATCTTCTCTCTGAAATTCGCGCCTTCTTCGCTTTATCTTTTCTCTAATATATTTTCATTCCATATTCACTTCTACATCTCTCTCTTATATTTGCACGGACCTCATATTCAGATCCACCTATTCACTTCACAAGCCATGCTTCATACTCAAGCACCATTTCAAGTGAACCAATCATGGTTTTATTTATAATGGCTTATTCTCAAAACTTGTTTAAGTTATTAAGATGACCTGTGAAATAACCAAATTGTTCATTAACAACTTTCAGACCACCATATCATCAATCTAGGTCTTCAACGTTACACCCGGAATCCCCGTTCCTTTCACAAATCGATCACATTCATGGATCGATTTCCTTTGTCTCTATGCTAACAGAGATTGGCGCTTCCTTCAAACCATGTCATGTTATCAATGGCATAGAACCACAATTTTAACAATTTAAGCGACCCATACACTCTTCCCTTTAAGATATCTTGACCATATGACCGATGGAAGTGACCTCACATTAGGTGAGATGAGCACATGAGAACTTATCAATTCAACGGCCACGATTCATTCTCCCGATGAGATGGACGATTGTTGAGACTTTGGGTCTTCGCCCTTCGGGTCTTCGTGACTTCAAACCTTTCAAATTTCCCGAATACGATATCGCCAAACAGATCGGATGGTTCACCTTTATATCTCGAAACCATATCAATGGTTAGCATTAATCCTTACACTCATCCTTCATTGCTTAATCCAATGACCAAAATTTAATCAAGCAATGAGATGTATGGCCACCTTTTACTCCACGACTTTGTCTATTATTCTTACACTATCCTTCCACTATGTTTTGATCAATGGTTGTAAGTGCACCCGACATCATATTAAGGGTTGATATCTCCTTCAAGTCTCCAGACTCCAGATATTTCAAATCTCAAACCCCTTCTCTCATCTGTACGTCAATATTATGGAACTTACAATCCATTGACGTGTGTCCCTTTCTCAATTAACGATCAAGATCCTTTCATGTCTCTGGGCTTCGGAATTCTCAAGCCTCAACTCTCATTGTAGTATGATCCACGGTTGAGAATACTCCAAGGCGATCTTTCATATCAGACGACTTATGTCCGATTTGGGACTTCGGCATTCGGGACTTCAGAGGTTTCGAATAAACGTTGCTCCATTTTCTTTCGGAGTGACCACCTGTTGAGTAAGTCATCAACGATGGAGACCGCATGCTGTTGGTTAAAAAAATTTCTTACACTATCCTTCCACTGTAGTAGATCGATGATCAAGAATGCTCCCGAAGTGATTTTCCAGATTGGATGTCTTTTGTCCACTTTGGGACTTCGACATTCGGGATTTCGGGAATTTGTGCAAGTGTTGGTGGTATATCTCCTGAAGAAAAACTCCCGGAGTGACGTAAGTTGCTTACGTCACTTGTTGATGTGTCAGGATCCGACTAGCTGCCACATGTCACTCTAATTCATGATTTTCACATACCATAAATGTCAATTCAGCTTGACACTTGTCGTTCTCTAATTGTGCCACGTGTCCTTGTTGACATAGACTGTTGACATGGTCTACCACATATTCTTGCTGACGTCGACGTAGATCTCCCGATGTGACACATGTTCATATCCTTGATCTAATGGTCAGGATAGTATCCGAAGGGTATCCTAGATCGACAACTAAGAGCAAATTCGGACCTTCGTCCTTTGGGACTTTGAGACTTTTCACATTCGTTCGTGGTAAAACTCCTGAAGCAATTCTCCCGAAGTGACATAACTTGCTTACGTCACTTGTTGACATGGCATGAGACAATTTCCTCTTGATAGTTGTCATCATCTGATTATGCCATGTGTCTTTGTCGACATGGTATTCCACACGTCCTTGTTGACGAGGTTTGTTGACATGGATTTCCCACACGTTCTTATTGGGGTGGTCTATTGGTCAACAGGCCTGATCCAATGGTCCTCATTATGTCCTCCAAATCCAATGGTCCTTATTAACTTCAGATTTTTGAGCTCCAAGTATTTCAAATCTCAAACTGACGGAGCATGAGTTCCTCGCTTCTTTATACCCAAAGTGAATTATCTTCATTGATCAGGTTCTTTAGATCAATAGTTTGATCTATTATGCAATGTAGCTCTTGTATCTTTATCCTATCCTTCCACTTTAACATGACCCGATGGTTGATGGATATTCGGATAATCAAAATCTCAACCTTTTAGCCCAACTTATCCTATCCTTCCACTTGATTTGATCTAACAGTCGATGTGCACTCTTCAAAGAAGATTAATGGTCGACGATGATTACGAAACCACAACTTTCGAGTGATTTAAATCAACACCAATATTCCATAATTTTAAGTTGTGCATTTTTGGTGAGTCAACCACAATCATCGATCTTCGAAGCTATAAGATTGGACGGTCCTAAAAAATTACAGGATTGGAACTAGCACGTCATTTAACTCTCCCTTTGATATCCACAATCTATCCTTGTCATTGATCTGGAGATTGTGAATCCAACAGTCACAACTCAATCCAGCTTAATCTGATTTCTTGTTGGATCAACCACAGTCGTCGATCTTCGAGACTATGAGATCTGCCGATCTATACCAATTTTGGGTTTGTAACTGGCGAGTACTTTAATTATTCTTTCGCTCCCCACAATTCATCCATGTCATTGATCTGGCTTGCAGATCGACGACCACGATCCTCTTCAACGATCCTCAATCCCACGGTCACTCATATGACCATCGTCCATTATATGAGATGATCAACACCATTAATTTCCTTGATCGGATAGCTACCGAGTCTTCTTACCTTTTCTTGTGCATTGTTCGAATCCTCAATGTTTCCATCGATCCATACTTACGCAAAGCACTTCTTCCTTCTGAGATTTGGTCTTCATTCGCTAACCTTACTGAGATTTTATCATAGGAACATTGTTGATACTTTCATGATCAATAATAATCGTGTACTATGTTTTCCCTTCTGAGATTTTGTCTTCATACTACTCGCTCCTCTTGTTCACTCCTCCTCCTGACCTTACATTTCTTATATCTGCATTTACTAACGTACTGTGTCTTCCCTTCTAAGCTTTTGATATCTGCATATTGTTCGACATATTCTGATAACTGATGTGCTTGTTGACATCAATGAAAATCTCATCTGTGGTAATTCATCATTAACAACGGATCATCACATTGACTATTGACATCAATGAAAATATGTCCATCAGTGGGCCCATGATCATTTACAAGGATGAAATTGCTACTAGAGAAAAGTTCCAACAAAATTTTATCAAAGCAAGATTCCAATTGAATATTAGAATGAGTCTCGTTGGAAACTTGAAATGAATTATGAGAATAAAAAACAAACACTTCAGAATGTTCATAAATAGATTTATACTTAGAAATAAAGGGAAATCATATGAATATGTTGTGTGTATTTCACTTTGCAATTAATTTGATTCTATGCCATCAAGATCAAAATACTCATCAAATATTACTTCTTTGTCTTGCAAATCACATAAAAAATTTGAATCAACAACATTATCAAAAGGATAAGCAAGAGATTCAGAATCAATATTGATAGGCAAAGGATCATCATCCAAAAAAGTATTTTCCTCAAATAAATCTGAACTAGTTGATAGACAGATTTCAACAGAAGGATTGGTAGAATCATGATATGTATCTAGTGTTGGATTAATGAGAGGGGGGGTGAATCAATAATAGAGAAATGATCCTTTTTAACCACAAAATGCAAGTGTTATATCAATGTAGTATTATCATCCAATAGTTACAGAGTAAATAAACAATGAACAAATGAGAAATCATACACATACATAGTACACCAATGTTTTTACGTGGAAACCCAAAGTGGGAGAAAACCACGGAATGTTTTTTATTATATGTCTTTAAGAATTACATTCATTGGAAGCACCAACTTCCTTTGTTTTCCAGATGCAACTGGAAGGAGGCTCCAACCCCCTAGTTTCTTAGGCTACAACATGAAGGAAGCTCCAACTCCCCAATTCTCTGGATACAA
>ML777960.1:1654100-1671066 GCA_009831015.1 Picea engelmannii
AAATGCTACATCAAAAGAGAAGATGGAAGAATGGGAAAGTTTGACTCTCGTGTGGACAAAGGAGTACTTGTTGGTTACTCAAGTACAAGGAAAGCATACAAGTGTTACAACCTGAGATTGAACAAAGTTGTGGAAAGCATCAATGTAATAATTGATGAAATAGGTAGAGAAGAATTAAAGGAAGAATAAATTGAATCAATGGAACAGCTTTACGAAGAAGAAACAGAAGATGAAAAATAAGTAGAAGGGGAAGATGAAGAGAATCCAATAGAAGAATAAGAGAAAGTTCATCAAGTTACTCCAAAGACACCTAGCAGAAGAGTACAGAAGAATCATCCTTCAGATCAGATTATCGAAAAAAAAGATGTAGGATTTTAGACTAGAAGAAGAATTTGTTCACCAGAACAAACGCACCTAGCACTCTCATCTATGATTGAACCAACATGTTTTGAAGAGGTCGGAAAGGATGAATTTTGGAATAAGACCATGGATGAAGAATTGGATCAAATAGAGAAAAATGACACATGGGAATTGGTTCCAACACCAAAGGATAAGAATGTGATCAGCGCAAAGTGGGTATACAGGAATAAATTGAATGAAGATGGACAAGTTACAAGGACCAAAGCTAGATTGGTATGTAAAGGATATGCACAGGTTGAAGGAATTGAATTTGAAGAGACATTTTCCCCAGTTGCCATAATGGAAGCAATCTGATTTCTTTTAGCTGATGCATGCTAAAAAAATATTAAAGTGTATCAGATGGACATAAAATCATATTTTCTGAATGGGGAACTTGAAGAAGAAGTCTACATTGAACAACCAGAAGGATTTTAGTTGTCAGAGAATGTAGATTATGTGTGTAAATTAAAGAAGGCTTTGTATGGTCTAAAACAGGCTCCTAAAGCATGGTACTCTAGACTAGATAAATATTTACAGCAGGCAAAGTTCAGAAAGGAAAGTACAGACAACAACCTCTACATCAAGGTAACTCAAGATAGTATTTTATTAATTGAATTTTATGTTGATGATATTATTTTTGGAAGTATTGATGACATGTTAAGCCAAAAATTTGCAAAGGACATGCATAATGAATTTGAAATTTCATTACTTGGAGAACTATCCTTCTTTCTGGGTCTTTAAATATGTCAAAGAAACCAAGGAATTTTTATTTCTAAAACCAAGTATATCATAGAAATGTTAAAGAGGTTTAGAATGGAACATTGCAAACCATTTGCAAGTTGAGAAAAGATGATGATTCAAAGTCTACATATCAGAGGAAATACAGGTCAATGATTGGTAGCATACTATATGTGACAGCATCCATACCATATGTAATGCAAGCAGTTGGACAAGTGGCATGATTTCAAGCAGCACCAAAGGAATCACATGTATTAGTAGTGAAGAGGATTTTTAGATATCTCAAAGGAACAAAAGAGTTTGGATTATGGTATCCAAAAGGAAAGGATCTATCACTTATTTCCTACACAGATGCAGATTGGGCAGGTTGCATTGACGACCGACGAAGCACCGGTGGAGCAGAGTTCTACTTGGGTGAGTGTTTAGTATCATGGCTAAGTAAGAAACAATCATCAGTATATTTATCTACAGTCAAGGCAGATTATATTGCAGCAGCAGCATGTTGTACACAGGTTCTATGGATGAAACAAACTCTAACAGATATACAGGTTGAGTATGATGAACCCATTCCAATATATTGTGATAATACAAACACCATCAGTATCTCAAAGAACCCATTGATGCACTCCCAGACGAAGCACATTCCAATCAAGTATCACTTTCTACAGGAATAGGTTGAAGAAAAGAACATCATAGTTGAATATGTGGGCACAAAATAACAAGTGGCAGACATCTTTACAAAACCTCTTCCACGGGAAGCCTTTGAGTATCTTTGCTAGAGACTCAGAGTTATTTCTACTCCAAAATGAATGATTTTGAATGCTTATCTTATATGTCTTGGATGTACACGAGGAAGCACCATAAAGAGGACAGTTCAGGTTGGGATATCAGACGAGTCAGTTAGGGGGAGCATCCCTAAATGGAAAGATATATTTTCCATTAATGACAAAGGGGGAGAGATTTATCATATGCAGAGGACATAGCCATGGATCCAAGGGGAGCATTGGTCACAGAGATGCAAGCATGGTTCCAGGGGGAGCATGAGTGATATGATTTCAATATTTCATCAGAGTGTTTCCATCAATGCCAAAGGGGGAGATTTTTTATTAATTGGGTTGGTTGTCATTGATGTCAACCCTTGAAGAAAGTCCAGTAGCGAATTTCGGTAGCACAAAGGTTTGGGTAATGGACCCAAGTTTTTTTTATGTATAATGGTATGAATTTTGATATATTTGTAGGTAAGAACATTCTAGATTGATAGTACATGTTATGCTATTTCTGGTGGTATGTGGAACGTCACATAACTCCTCACGGTTTGAGAGTTATGGCCTTACGAATTTGGAGGACCCTCATATGTTGGCTTGAAGCCCCAAAAGGTCAAAGAATTCAAAGTGATTGCAAAGAAAAAATTATTTAAATAATAAAGTGAAGTGACAAATTCAAAGAGGATTATTTAAATAATAAAGTGAAGTGACAAAGTCAAAGAGGATTATTTAAATAATAAAGTGAAGTGACAAAGTCAAAGAGGATTATTTAAATAATAAAGTGAAGTGACAAAGTCAAAGAGGATTATTTAAATAATAAAGTGAAGTGACAAAGTCAAAGAGGATTATTTAAATAATAAAGTGAAGTGACAAAGTCAAGGAGGATTATTTAAATAATAAAGTAAATGGAGAAATTTTTAATTATGGAAAGTGGTTAGAAGTGGGTTAGCCCTAAAATAAGGAAATTGGGTTAAGATGGTTAAAAGGTAACCCCTTGAGGAAGCCACATGAAAGTATAAATAAGAGGCAAGGCTCTTTCATTTTAATAACACTTGAGAATATTGAATATCTATAGGTGACTGAGGTAACCAAAGGATATATAAGCTGAATTTCAGAGGGAAGGTGAAGTAAAGAAGGTTGAAATTCAAGGGAGGATAAATTCTTTTGATGATGCTTTCTAAGGTATGTTATTTACGGGTCATCTCACCATTTTCGCAATAACTCTTTTCTAAAATGATTCATACCGTGAAATTGGGAGGCCATTGAGGAAACATATCCAAGTAGTTGTGGTACGAATTTCAGCTTGTGGATCTTTGTATTTTTGTATTTACACTCTGTGGAAAATAGGGTTTGTGGCTAGTTCTGAAACTAGTCTAAAACAGGTGTTTCGGGTTAAAATGTCATAACTTTTTCATAACACATCCAAATTTAGTAAGACCAAATGTGTTGGTTAGAGTACAGCCTGTAGTATTTTGTGTAAAATTTTCAGATCCATACAACAAATATGTGTGGGGAACACTCTACAAGTTCGCTCTCTAGAATAAGCCAGAATTCAGCAAGGTATGTCATTTTTGCTATAACTCCTTTTGTGAGAGGTTCCAAGTAGTGACACCTGGAGGAATTGCATAAAACACACTGAAGAACATTGTGTACTATTTTCATATATGTATTCATTACAGGTACACATTTATGATTATTTCAATTTAGGTTTGTTGACTAATCCAAAACTATCCATGTGAGACTAAAGTAAAGTTTGATGAAAATGTTAGTCTCTTGTTGTTAAAGTTAAGGAAGGTTTGCAAGTTGAGGTATAGATTGGTGCATGGTTGATGCACTTGTTTATGGTACAAGTTGACTACAGGTTGTTTGGTATAGGTTGGTTCATGGTTGATGCACTTGTTTATGCTACAGGTTGATTACGGGTTGAGTTACAGGTTGATGCGTGGTTGATACATGGTTCAGGTTATTGGTACAATTTTTTTGGTGTAGGTTTATTGGTACATTTTTACAGCAGTATATCTCATAGTGATAGTGTGGTAGTGGTTCCATCATTCTACTTATACATCAGGGCGGTTGGACGGGGAAAGGATAGGTCATTGTAGCCACCTTCCAGTTGTAGTCGGAGAACATAGGGGGTTGTAGCCTCCTTCTGCTTGTAGCCAGAGAATTGGGGAGTTGGAGCTTCCCTCAGGTCGTAGCCTGAGAAAATAGGGGGTTGGAGCCTCCTTCTAGTTGCAGTTGGAAAACAAAGGAATTTGGTGCTTCCAATGAATATAATTCTTCAAGACATATAAGAAAAAGTATTATGTGGTTTTCTCCCGCTTTGGGTTTCCACGTAAAAATGTTGGTGTATTGTGTATGTGTATGATTGTTCATTTTTCATTGTTTATTTACTCTACAAATATTGGATGATAATGCTACATTCATATAACACTTGCATTATATGGTTAAAAAATATTAGATTGCTCCATTACTGATTCACCCCCCCCACCCGCTCTCAGTAATCCAACAATATATGAAATATAGAGAGCTCATTTTACTCAAAATAAAATTGAAATACCTAAGTTTAAAAATATTGATAATAATTGTGATTAAGAACAAGACTAGATTCCATGTATCCAAACCATATTTTAGAATCATATGTTAATTATTGAAGGATATAAAAATATTCCTCATAATCATGTTTTGAATCAAAGTGAATGTGAGGAATTGACATTAAAACTACTTTCAATAATTAACCAAGTTGTGGCGGTATAATAATGTCTAGTGGAAACCAATCCAATCACCAAAATGGAAAAATATTTACATGGTTATATTTAAACAAATAAAACCAATGAAACTCAAACAAAGATAAGAGACAACTCCCTATTAAAATCAAAAGGGCCCCTAATTTTCTATTATTCACAAATAAAATAAGGGGGTTGTTGTTTTCCACAACAAGTACATGCTTAACTACATTGTTTTCCACAACAAGTACATGCTTAACTACATACTAAGTGACATACTCATTTTTTTCCATTTTTCCTACTATTTAGGAGGATTGTTATTTATAGCATGTCTATTTATAGCAGGTCTACTTTTAACTGGTGGATTCCTATATGTAATACCCTGGGAAAATATCATGGGTTTCCAAAATTATGGTCTCATGAACCATCATTAGGAAAATTCCTATTTTTAAGCTACCATTAGGCCAATTCCTATTTTTTAGCCACCATTAGGAAAATTCCTATTTTTTAGGAGATAATTCATATTTCTTTAATTTTAGGAGATATTTCTTATTTCATGGTTGTATAGCGTACTTAGTAAGAATATTATCCTCCTAGGGAAGTGTACATTACCCATCTAATTCTTGGAGCTAACTCACTTCACTTATTTAGTGACTTTCCATAATTAGCAAATTCTCACTCAGTTAGGAATTTAGTTCCACTCTTGGACTCTAGTCGTATTCTAGGAGATTTTTTCTATTATGGAATGCATGTTGACTTCATATAGAGTTCTCACTAATTTTGCACCTATATTTTTGACATTTTCTTATTATTAGCAACTTTTGAGTTTAGTTAATTGTTTCTATTGGGAGAAGTTACTTTTTTTACATGAGCATGCACATGGAAATCCCAACCTAGTGCGCATTACTCATTAAGTGGAGAGTCCTATATATTGTACTCATTATCAAGGATTAATACATTGTGATTAGAGTTGGCTTCTTAGTCTCTTATATGTGATCATTGATTCTATTTTTCTCTCTCCTCTCTCTCTTTTGCAATTAGCTAATGTAGTATTTCCTTCTCACAATTAGGTCTTGGAATGTGGTTTAATTCTACATAGTATCAAAGCCATTATTATGATGGATTATTCACTTTTACTGCAAGTTTATAGATCATATTGGAAATACCATATAGAACTATGGATCATCGATCTTCTTCAGTGATCTTATCACCCTTCAACTACTTTGAGTGGAAGCCCAAGATAGAGTTTCTACTTCAAAGCAAGGGTTTGTATAGGATCACCATGGGAACTGAGGTCGAGCCTACTTCAGCCATAGAGAAATCAAAATACTTCAACATAATGTATGAATCCTATGGGATATTTTGTTTGAACATATCTCCAAATATCCTCTTTCATTTCGATACTTGCAAGACTCCTAACAATGTTTGGACAAAGTTGAAGGATTTGCTAGGAAATCAAGACAATCTAAGAGGTAATCAACTGGAAAATGATCTACATGCATTGAATCCAAGAGATTTCAATACCCTACCAGACTAATTTTGCAATTTTAAAACTTTTGTTTCCCATGTTAAGTCTTGTGGAATTGATAAGAAAGATGAACAGTTAATATGTTCAATTCTAACAAAACTAGGACCAGAGTATTCTGTCTACACTTCTTCTTTTCATACTACTAGGTTAACTATGGGGTCTACATGGAAGATTTCATCCCTAGATGATTTCATGGAGTCATTTATCCATGAGAAAATAAACCTCATCCAAACAAGGGAACTTAATAATTCCAATCCCCATGCGCTTACAACTCAAGGAAGTTTAAAGAAGAATAAGCAGAAGAACAAGGGTAACAAGGACCAAGAGAACAACGAGGAAGGTAAAAAAAATCCCATAGATGAGAGTTAGAGTTCCAAGGCATAAAAAGGAAATAAGGAGAATACAAAGTGTTCTTATTGTAATAGGGGGTTCCATCCTTAGATTTATTGCATGAAAAAGAACATATATCTCATGGCACAAACACTTGAGCAACATAACCTATAGGATTGTATTCCAGATAATGCAAGGAAAATCCATCATCAGAAAGAGGTAATGGACATGCATTAATTTCTATTTCATCTTATCATAATGTTTGGTTGCTTGATTCAAGGGCTACCCATAAAATGGCCTCATTGAATAGACTTTTCTCATACATGGAGACTTGTTCCAGACCATCGATCTTCATGGGAGATTATTCTCCTATAGAGGTGTGCGGTAGGGGTATATTTGATCTAGACCATGGATTTTTTAGGATGTAATTCATGTTCTAAGGCTTTCAGTGAATCTTCTCTCCATCTATCAAATCACTCATTCAAGTTTAGGGAAGAAGGTGGAGTTCACTGTGGAATCAGTTATTATTTCTGACTTGTTAGTTGGTTCAAAAATTGTTCTTGGTGAGGTTAATAACCATTCCAGGTGTTAGAAAAAATAGGATCTGGAGCAATAAAATAATACAAATGCAGAAATAAAACATAGAAGATACATAATACAATAGATACATAGATATATTTGGTTCACTCAATGTGTGCTACGTCCACCAAATAAATTGTCAGGTTATTCCTTTTTATTATCCAACAAAATGAAGGGATACAACCTACATCACACCTATTGTAACTTCCTCTTCTTTCTCTCACAGTATCCTCTCTCATAATACAATAATCACACACATGCACATCCACAATACAATTCCTTCATAAAAAAAGGGTTTCCTTCTAGGGAGAAAAACCCTAAAATAACTTCTACTGTCATATTTGTGACCTTATAATGAACGATCCAGATTGATTGAGAAATTACAATATTTTACAAGGCAATTTTTTTTTCCCTCAGGGGATTTTCCCCCGAACCCCCGCTATCCCTCGAACCCTCAAAGGGGGTAAATCCCCCCTGCATGGAGGGGTGTATAGTATTCATGGGGTATAAACATGGCTGAAAACAAAGATCTCTAAATCAGGAAGATAATCAGGCTCCAAAACCAAAAATCTCCCACTTGGAGACTAATCACAACAACTCCACTGTTGTTGTACCTGTTGGACTATGATCCACCTTGGACCTGGAAAATTTCCCATCTTCACCTTCATGCTTTAAGGCCAACTGAAACTGAGCAGGAACTTAGTTTTTCCCTAGTTAGTCCCTTTGTTAACATGTTTGCAGGATTCTAGCTAGTATGTATATTTTCCAACTTCAAATGTCCATCTTCCAAGATGGATTGTATGAAATGGTACCTGAGATGTATATGCTTAGTATTTTAATGGAAGGTTGCGTTCTTTGCAATATGAATGGAACTCTCACTATCACAGTACAACCTGCTATTCTCCTACTTCTTTCTCAATTCCTCCATAAACCTATGTAACCAATTCATTTCTTTACTAGCCTATGTAGCAACAACATACTTTGCTTTTGTTGTTGAAAGTGAAACAAACTTTTTTAGTTTTTAAATCCAAATTATTTTTGTTCTACCTATGGTAAAATCATACCCTGTGGTGCTACTCACGAGGAGGTTGAGTCTGTTCTTAATGATTTTCATAGTGAGTCTTGTGGTGGTCATCTATCTGGGCTTGTGACAGCCCAAAAAATATTGCGAGCCAGTTATTTTTGGCCATCTATTTTTAAATATTGTGTCGAAGCAATCAAGAAGTCTCACCCTTGTCAGGTGGTCACTTGGAATATGTTCTTGCATCCAGCCCCTCTTCACTCGACCATCACTGTAGGTCCCTTCACCAAGTGGGGGGTGGATTTCGCGGACTGCAACCCAGCTTTAGTTGGGGGGCATCAGCATATTATCGTGGTCGTATACTACTTTACTAAATGGGCCTTATCCAAACCGTGGAAAGAGAGAAGAATTCAACTTTTGAGAGAAAAAATACTCTGGATAAATTATTCACTTCATATTGAGTCTGCATCCCTTTGTCCTTTTAAGTATGAACACATTATTCATCCCCCAAGCTCTTCCCTCTTTGATGGAGAATGTCATTGTCTCTCTCATATGAGCTTGCCTTTGGTGGAGGATTGAAGTGGAGGAGGCCCAGTTGGAAGGGACTGAGTTTCTCGGTTCTGAGACGTGTCGGCATAAAATTTTGTGATTCATACACTTTTTTTGATCATATTTTAATAGAAATACTCTTTTCTCGTCCAATTAATGTCTTGCAAATATTTGAATTGTTATTCCATGGGAATATTTGTTGTGAATATTGATGGATTGTGCTATTATATGTGCTAACTTTATATATTATCACCATGTGCTTGTTTATCTTAGTTGTTGAGGACAAGTTGCATGTATATAGCTTTGAGTCAAGTTCTCAATAGTGGTCTTCATTGAATGTTAGGACGAGGTAGGCTCTTTATCTTGTCATGTTATCATGTTTGTTTATATAGAAAACTTGAGATTAGAGTTGATTTATGCAGTCATTCTATCTGTTGTGGTTTACCCCATGCCATAGAGTGATCAAAATGTCTCCAGAAGGAGTTGGTGACCATATTTTGCGTTAAGTCGGATCATCTTTTAGGATTCTTAGTTTCTGAGACTGGGATAATGGTGTATCCTTTGAAGGTTGAGGCAATACTTCGATTGCCTCCCCCACACAACATTTGTCATCTTCAAGGTTTATAGAGGAAAGATAACTTATTGCATCGATTTATAGTAACTATGTCAATATTACTAAGGGTTTCATGTGTCTCTTGAAGAAGGACACTTCGCTTGTATAGGATGAGCGAGCCCAAGAATACTTCGATGCTCTTAAGAAATCCTTGGTATCGATGCCTATCTTGAAGCCTCCATACTACAGTAGATATTACTTGTTTTATATCGTCATGTCCGAAGGGACGATTGGTATGGTTTTAGTTCAGGAGGATGATGAGCTCCATGAGAATGACATCTACTACCTTATTCGAAACTTATTCGGCCCTAAACTCAAGTACTCTCATGTTGAGAAGCTAGCCTTGGTTGTTGTACACGCGGTTCAAAGTGTTTGAGTTACTTCACACACACCTAGGATTTATTTTTCCTAAGTTTTTACTTGTTTATTAGTCATAATTAGTCATTATCTAGTCTCCTATATTTTAGGGGAGAATATTCCACCTGGAGAATATTCTCTTTCAGTTGACACTTCAGTTTGATTAGTTGATTTGAGTTTATATGTTGCATTGGTTTAGTCACCATGCAACATTGGGATCATCACCATCTCACTACTCTTTGTTCAGATAGTTAACTGAAGAATAGTTGACTAGTTAACTCAACTAGGTGGTAGTTCACTCTTGTAACTGCCTAAGAGACTAGACTAGGTGGCATTTTACTCTTGTAACTGTTTGTGTGTGTCCAGATCAATCTAGAACACCATTATGGTTCATTAGTTACTCATTTATCCTATATATATTGTAAATTATTCACTCTTTGAGTGTGGAATACAGTTAATGAAAATTCTTCCATTCTTTCTCTCTTGCTTCTTCTTTCTCAATTTCTCTTTGCAAATGTTTGTATTATTGTTTAGCTAGATCTATTATGTGCAAGTTCAACACATTTACATGGTATCAGAGTCAACGGACTGCTAAGCAAAATCTATACCAAATAATTTTTTGCAGGTACAAAAGATTGAAGACAACAAAAAGATGGATTATTCGTCGGAAATACTTCTCACACCTCAAAACTATTTGGAATGGAAGCCAAAAAAAATTCTTCTGCTAAGATGCAAAGTCTTATACCAAATAACTATGCCAATGGAAGTAGATTCTGATTCTATCGATGAGAAAAATGACTTTCTCAATAGACAAGATATGGCCATAGGAAGTATTGGCATGTCTGTTTCTCCTGAACTTTTCCATCAAGTATATGAAGAATCACAAGGATCAAATCCAAATGAATTATGGACCATATTGGAGGTTCTATTTGGGAATAAATAATATTTTTAAGATTTCATGCAGAAGGTCGAACAGATAGATCCAGAAGAGAAGCCATCAGAAGATCAAGCCTCTTATTATGAAGAGTCTTCTACAAAAGTATTTGCAGAAATTTGTATTCCATTAATTGAAGATGATGTCTACTCCATTTCAGATTTGTTTTATGAAATTCATGTGGAAGATATATGGTATGCATCTCAAGAGTCACATGCAGACACTTTTGCATGCACCATGCATGCATCTTAGGAGTCAAAAAGGGAGCCATGCACATCAGACGCCATTATGATATTTTCTGAGAAAAAATTGCAGAAACAAATTGGATATTTGAATTCCTCTCAGGAAAATATCCAATTTCAAAAAAAAATCATCTGAAACAGAGTCCAGAAAGTGAAGTTATGATCGTTTCAAAATCAACAAAATTTCAGCATTTTTCCGGAAACGGCCGCATGGTTTTCAAAGTTTTATCCAAAATTTATTTGGATATTGTTCATTACAAGAAGAGAAAGTGGATATGTGTGGAAATATCAATGATTCATCTACTTCATTAGATCTGTGCAGACATCTACATCTTCAACAAAATCTTCAATGAGCACAAACTTGCACAGTTACGAGGTCTTCTTGGAGTGAAGGACAATGGTTGCTTAGCAACTGATTTTTCTTCCTTCTCATTTTATTTTTTTATTTTTTTATGCAATGTAATTTGAGGGGGGTGTTTTCCAAGAGGTTTTCCCTCTTTCCTCATTTATTTTAGTGTATCTTTTGTATTTGGGTACCTAACATGGCCTTGTAGTTGGGACCCATTCTTTATTTTCACCATAGTGATGTTCAGGGGGGGTGTTGGAGTTACTTCACACACACCTAGGATTTATTTTTACTAAGGTTTTTACTTGTTTATTAGTCATAATTAGTCATTATCTAGTCTCCTATATTTTAGGGGAGAATATTCCACCTAGAGAATATTCTCTTTCAGTTGACACTTCAGTTTGATTAGTTGATTTGAGTTTAGATGTTGCATTGGTTTTGTCACCATGAAACATTGGGATCATCACCAACTCACTACTCTTTGTTCAGTCAGTTAACTAAAGACTAGTTGACTAGTTAACTTAGTTAGGTGGTAGTTTACTCTCGTAATTGCCTGAGAGACTAGACTAGGTGGCAGTTTACTCTTGTAACTGTTGGTGTGTGTCCAGATCTATCTAGACCACCACTATGGCTCATTAGTTACTCATTTATCCTATATATTATAAATTATTCACTCTTTGAGTGTGGAATACAGTTAATGAGAATTCTTTCATTCTTTCTCTCATGCTTCTTCTTTCTCAATTTCTCTCTACAAATGTGTGTGGTATTTTCTAGCTAGATATATTTTGTGTAGGTTCAACACATTTACACAAAGACTACAGCACTATATATTACTTTGGAAAACTATCGTAGTTGTTGATGTCAACCCATTTCAATATGTCCTTACTAGGCATATCATAGGGGGGGAATATAATAAATGGATTGTCATCTTGCAAGAGTTTGACCTCGATTTTGCTTCGGCGAAATCCAAGAAATCGCTAGTTTTTTTCGAGTTAATATCAGACTTCCCTAGGCTAGATGAGGACGTTATTCATGTCGACTCATTTGTGGCTGAAAAAAAAAATCTTATCTCATCTTTGGACCCCAGGTATGGAGACATTTTAATATATCTTCAAACCTTGAAATTCTCTCAACGTCTTTCGAGAGACGATCGATGATGTATATGGTATCAAGCTAAAAGCTACCTTATTTTCGGTGACACTTTGTATCATCGAGGCATAGATAATATCTTGCGTCATTTCTTGACTCACTAGGAGGTTGATTCCATTCTTAATGACTTTCACAGTGGGGCTTGTGGCGGTCATCTATTTGGACTTGCGACCGCCCAAAAAATATTGTGAGCCGGTTATTTTTGGCCATCTATTTTTAATTATTATGTCGAAGTGGTCAAAAAGTGTCACCCTTGCCAGGTGCTCACTCGAAATATGTGCTCGCATCCAGGCCCTCTTCATTCGATCATCACCGTCAGTCCCTTCACCAAGTCGGGGGTGAATTTTATGGACTGCAACCCAGCTTTGGTTGGGGCGCATCAACATATTATCATGGTCGTATACTACTTTAATAAATGGGCAAAGGCCATTCCCACAATAAAATCCGATGGTAAGACTGCAGCACTTTTCGTGTTCAATCAAATTATATCCTGGTTTGGAATACTAAGTGAGATTGTCATTGATCATGGAAGTCACTTTAACAATGAAATGATGAAATATTTAGCATCGAAACTGGGGTTTAAACATGGTCATTCTTCCCCTTACTATCCCAAGGAAAATGGACAAGTAGAGGTCATGAACAAGTCTCTCAAGACCATTTTGAATAAAACTTTCATCGAGAGCAAATCTGACTGGCATCTCATGCTTTACCCTATGCTTTGGGCATACCGAACCTCAATTAAGACTTCCACCAGTTTTTCTCCTTTTCAGTTAGTACACGGTGTGGAGTCAATCCTTCCTATTGAATGTGAAATTCCTTCTCTTAGACTGGAAGTTAAGATCCTACCTGACACTTCCAATCTCAAAGAATGCCTCATACACCTAGAGAGCCTATATGAGCAGTGTCGAGATGCCTCTATGGCTATCAAGGAGAATAAATGATTTGTCAAGGTCTAGTACGAGAAGTTTGTTTGTCCTCGGTAGTATGCTAAGGGTGACTTGGTCCTCTTGTATGACCAAGCCAAAGAACCACTGGGGGCGGGAAAGTTCAACCCCATGTGGCATGACCCTTATATCTTGTGACGTGTCTTAGAAAAAGGAGCCTATGAATTGGAATATTATGAAGGGAATATGTTGGCTGAGCCCAGAAATGGGATCTACTTAAAAATACATTACGCTTGAGCCCAAAGCTTGGGCATAACTCTTTGTCTACTAGTGTATCTTAGTGTATATATATTTTCCCTTATGTCATCAGCTTGCTTATCGAGTTTTCCCTTGGTTGGCATATGTCAACGGAGTCTTCATTTTACTTAGGATTCAAAAATGATGCCAGTCGTCATACACGAAACTTGGCTTCCACCGCTTGGGTTGTTTACTCACCCAAGGGTCAGCTGGTGTCTTCAGGTGGCATTTGTCTAGGGAAATCAACGAATAATGTGGTTGAGTATAGCATCGTTATAGATATTTTACGCGATTCAATTTCATATGGTGTTTGATATTTAAAAGTTCACCTGGACTCCCAGTTAGTATTATGTCAGTTGAATGACAGTTAACGTGTGCAAGACCCTACTCTACTCTGATGATTCCTATGGGTACAACTTTTGGAACGACATTTTGATTTTATTACTTATAATCACATACCTAGAAGTTCTAATTATGTATCTGATTCATATGCTAATTATGTTTTATATTATCATTTGTCACATAACTAAATTAAAGAAAATACATTCACCAATGTACACATTGTAATATATAAGTAAATTCGAAGACCAATGTTTTTTATATTTCATTTCTCCAAAAATATGGTGTCATATTACAAAATTGGGGCCCACGTCCTCAAAATACATATATGGCTAGTAGATACAATGGCCATGTCATCTACACTTGTGGTGTCGGATGTGTATCATGATAATATATGAAGGTGTTTGCGAGACACCAGAAGAGTCGCACCCACGCACGGGACACACCCACCACCTCTCGTTGCATAGCCTCTGGAAGATCCTCTACCTGAACCATAGGAATCATGTGCGTCAAATGAGACAAGTTCCCCCGCACATTTTGAAGCACTCTATCTGCATCTCCTCCCACTGGCTCATCTCCTCAGTTCCTTCGGAGATGTATTGGTAATCCATCAGGTCATCGTGGACCCACATCTGTGCAACAAAGTAATTTTCAAGCTAGACACCATCCAAAAATATTTGTGTTTTTTTATTCTCTTTGAAAAAACACAAAAAAAATGAAATATATAAATATCTTTACCTATATTACCATAGGAGGAACCTGGTGGAAATGGCATGTTTGGATATCCTCTGTAGTCGATCCCTGCATAAGGGTAGTCATCCAGGGCTATCACATGTTGACGCCACCAGAAGAAGAACTCGTCATTATAGGGGGTTGGCACCCTACCACCTCCCAATTTCCTCATCACCTTGGTCCACCATGACATGGTTGGATCACGCGATCTATGTGGAACGATCTCAACTCTAGGGCTCAATCCTAAAATCCGCTCAAATAAAAAACTACACAAGATATATGCAAACCTAAAGCTCCTCTTCCTACCTTGTTTTCAATCTGTCAGTTGTCTCTTCATGTTATCTAGTAGTGAGGTGCACCAATCATACATTATGGGTCGTAAGCACTCCACTGAGTAGAACATCAGTGACATTGATTCCTGGTGCAACGAGGCCGACCCCACGATCTGTGTAAGCACGATAACGATGATCTTCAAACTCAGGTTGTTGATCTCTCTAATGGGAAGTTGGATCCCTACCTTTTTTGCTTCTGCAACACAGTGAATGACAATGTATTCCTCTATGTCCATGCCACTCCCAGCTTCCTAGGCTTTGAGGTTCACCACCTCACCCCGACGAGACAATCATGTAAGGAAATAGATATCCTCAACTTCAATTCTCAATGGTTTCCCATCGAGGTTGAAGGCCTCTATATCCGGATCCCAAAAGTTCACCAGCATTTGGAGCAGCCTCACTTGATCCCTCATCCCTTTGAGAGCCCAAAAATTGTAAATCCCATATATTTTTAGCACTAATTGGGCCCCTGGATATCTTTCCACTGCGGCATCAACTTCTTCATGCTCTCTTTCTCTCCATTCAAGTACCATCTTGCAAGAATAAATCCATTTTTGAGTCAAAACCTTTTAAAAAAATAATTTTTGAACGTGTACGTGGGTTTTTGTGGTAACATTTGTGTGTAGGGCTTTGTGTTTGAGCCTTATATTCTTACTCATAAGCATGTTGACTTATGCCTATTGGAATTACACCGAGTCTTAGTTAAGCTCTTTTCCGACTCTATAAAAAAGAGAAAATATTGTTGAGTGAACTTGTCTCTTTCACACCCGTTATTTGGATTTGAAAGGATGTCTATTTGGTGTAAGTTTAACCCATGTTTGGACCAAGTAAACTAATTTTGAAAAAGGAATACTCTAGTCACTAGTGACTAGAAGAGTTCTCCTGGGTATTGTTTTATATTTTTCGAGCATAGGGGACTAAAATCATGAAAAAGGACATTCTTTGGAGTTAAATTGTAATTGCATCTCATTCTCTTGCTTGCAGTATTGAGCCTATTGTTGGTTCTCACTTTCTCATTATAATCCTATCACCTTCGAATTTCGCATCATCAGCCAAGTAGAGCCTTGTTTATATCCTTTGCAGCTTGACACCCTATACCCCAAGAGGAAACATTCCCCCGAGTGTCAATGTCCTTCATGCATAATGAAACTGGTGTTAGTGAAATCTATTTGACAGAGCTAAATTTAGTTATCTGTCGCTATAATTGGCGATTCGGTTCTTTTGACAAGACTCTTATGGAATTTGCGGATTAAGCACTTTTTGTTTTATCTAACACCCAACGGAAATATTTTTATACACGATGCTAAGCACCTTAAAACCACATGACATGACCATAAACTCAGCGAGAAACACTCCTGACACCTTTTCATACTTACCATAACATTTCCGCTTCCATACACTGATGGACATGTAACTCTCAGTGGAAATCACAAAAATGCATCGAAGTTTGAACCATCCGCCTTCCGCTGTGATCTGGACCGTCGATTCTTTACTGTTAGAATCCACTTAGATCTCGATCGTCTGTCTTCTGGATGATTGGCACCATCAATCCTTGATCTCTTCGAGTTCCTCTTTGATTTCCACCATTAATCCCAATACTTACAGAATGAAAATATCAGTTTATCACAGTATTGTTTCGATTCCAAGGATCCTTAAAATAATATTGACAGATCATATGTGTTCCATCAACGAGAACAAAGATATCATAATCATACACAGATGAATAGGGTTTCTCACATATAAGAATGTTGCACAATAGAAAGAAACTTTATTAATGATTTCTCCTCATTTTGTTTCGTCTCTTTCTCTCCTCTGCAACTCCCCTGCACACTCTTCCCTCTCTCTTCCATTCCCCTGCGATTATTCTTTCTTTTCTAATCACATTTAACAAACTATGCCTAATTTTAGGCATTCTCCTATTTTTAGAAAAACTAGTCCCTACTTTTATTCAACACTTAGAACAAGTGGCTCAGTCTCCTCGCAGGGAGTTGTTTGATAGCTATCTGTTCCATATCTATCTCTAATTTTGGCAACAAGGTTGTCTACCTAGATTAAACGAAGTGTAGATTTGTTTAATCTATTATTCACTCTAACCTCAAATGTTGTT
>ML777960.1:1674280-1709789 GCA_009831015.1 Picea engelmannii
CCTCTGCTCAGGTTCATGTACTTCTTTGCTTGGCTTCAGCAAAGTTCTCCTCATCAACAAGGCTTCTCCTGCTTCTGGAATCTCGACATGATCCTCAGGTGCTTTCTGTTCAATCTCAGCTTGTGCAACTTGAACATTCCCCTATTTTGTTGCTCCTTCTGGACAATCCCAAGACATATGTCCTATTTTTCCACAAGTATAACATCTAACCTCATAGTTTCTACCTCTTCCTCGGCCTCTCTGAAAAGATCTTCTTCCTCTGAAGTCTTTCCCTTTTTGGGGTTGTTCTGGTTGATTTGATTTTTAAGCTTCACCTTTCTGAACTGAAAAATTTTCCTTTTCCAGTTGGTTGTCCCTTACCCCTGTAAGGTTGACCTTTTCCTTTCCCTGAGTTGTTCCTCCTATTCAGTTTCTCCTCCACTTTCAAAGCACATTGATATGCTTCTTCAACTGATTGAGTTGAAAACAAACTCATCTCATCTTGAATGTCAAATTTAAAACCATTCATGTATCTGGCTACTTTCTCAGAAGTATCCTTTGTGTACCCAGCTCTAATATTCACTTTGTAAAATTCCTCTGTATATTCTCTGACAGTAAGCAATCTTTGTCTTAAATTCTGCATCTGTCTGTACAAGGCTAATTGGTAATCTTTAGGTAATAATTTCTCCTTTAATTTAGCAATCATTCTATTCCAATTTCTAATTGGTTGTTTTTGCAATCTTCTTCTTTCTTCTTGTACACCATCCCACCAAAGTAAAGCATGTCCTTTAAGTATAGTCACTGCAAACTTTACCCTTTTATCCTCAGGTACTTCAGCAAAATCAAAATGCTTATCCATGGAATTTATCCAATCAACTAATTCCTCAGGATTTAATCCTCCATCATATGCATTTACTTCTAATCTTGGTTTTGAGCTAGCCCCAATGACTGCCCTTAATAACTTCAATCCAATATTCTCATTTGTTATTTCTTCAGGTTCAGGTTCATCTTCCTGTTCATTTTCACTAACATCACTTGCTACAGGATCCCTTCTTCCAGCTTCTCTCATGGTTGTCATCTCTTCTCTGAGACTTCTCAATTCTTCCAATACTTCTACATTGGCTATAGGTCTACCTCCTCGACCTCTTCTACCTCGTCCTACTCTAAAAACCATGTCTGAGGGTAAGAATTCTGTTTTTAAATTATCACTGTTCAGACTTTCTTTTGCCTCGATTACTGGTAAAGGTGAAAAATAAATTTTCCCTTTCATATACAATGTTATAATTTCTCAGATCTCTCTCTAATACCACTTAATGCAACTGGTGTTAGTGAAATCTATTTGACAGAGCTAAATTTAGTTATCTGTCGCTATAATTGGCGATTCGGTTCTTTTGACAAGACTCCTATGGAATTTGCGGATTAAGCACTTTTTGTTTTATCTAACACCCAACGGAAATATTTTTATACACGATGCTAAGCACCTTACAACCACATGACATGACCATAAACTCAGCGAGAAACACTCCTGACACCTTTTCATACTTACCATAACATTTCTGCTTCCATACACTAATGGACACGTAACTCTCAGCGAAAATCACAAAAATGCATCGAAGTTTGAACCATCCGCCTTCCGCTGTGATCTGGACCGTTGATTCTTTACTGTTAGACTCTGCTCAGATCTTGATCATCCGTCTTCTGGATGATTGGCACCATCAATCCTTGATCTCTTCGAGTTTCCCTTTGCTTTCCACCATTAATCCCAATACTTACAGAATGAAAATATCAGTTTATCACAGTATTGTTTCGATTCCAACGATCCTTAAAATAATATTGACAGATCATATGTGTTCCATCAATGAGAACAAAGATATCATAATCATACACATATGAATAGGGTTTCTCACATATAAGAATGTTGCACAATAGAAAGAAACTTTATTAATGATTTCTCCTCATTTTGTTTCGTCTCTTTCTCTCCTCTGCAACTCCCCTGCACACTCTTCCCTCTCTCTTCCATTCCCCTATGATTATTCTTTCTTTTCTAATCACATTTAACAAACTATGCCTGATTTTTGGCATTCTCCTATTTTTAGAAAAACTAATCCCTACTTCTATTCAACACTTAGAACAGGTGGCTCAGTCTCCTCGCAGGGAGCTGTTTGATAGCTATCTGTTCCATATCTATCTCTAATTTTGGCAAAAAGGTTGTCTACCTAGATTAAACGAAGTGTAGATTTGTTTAATTTATTATTCACTCTAACCTCAAATGTTGTTCTAGGTCACAACATGTGACCACTCCACCATGAAGTCGAACTAATTCTCCTGCATCAATGCACCCCCTTGCATTGAGAATAGGTATGTTCCACTATTGGAACTAGTTTCTTACTCATGACACTCGTTTCCTCCTCTGTATCATAGCATTCATTTGTCTATGAAAAAACAAAAAAAGACAGGTGGGAAAGGAATATTATCTCATGTTGGTAGTAGTCGTGTTGCCTTTGAATAGAGCACAAACTTTTGAGTCCACTTTTCATCCAAAGTTTGGGTTTAGCATGAACTTAGGAAGTTGAGCTCATTACTTTGATTTTACTCCTCTGACTAGCTACTCTTCCAGAACCTATGGAGATTTTGATTGATGCCCCTACATCACAAAGTTTCATCATTGAGTTTATGCTACTAGAGTCCTCCATATGTCTCATTCTCTTGTTCAAAGCATGTCTATAAGCCTGTGTCAACCATTTCTCAAAACTCTTGACTTTGCATGTCATTCATACCCTCAGTGTGTCTCAGAATTACATGAATTTGTAGTCCTACCATGCACCCTGGTCCACCTTTCATTATGGGTAGGTAACCTTAAACCTAGCAGTGGACATCTCCTCATTGGTTGTTGACTGGGGGATTTCCCTTGTGTTCAACGACAATAAATCTATTCACACATTGGGATTCATGCAGTGTCTTGGATGCCATTATCCTTATTGGTGGTTTCCTTGTCTTTGTCAGCATTTTTCCTTATTGCATGTTATTTAGAGAGTCTTTTCCATGCACTACTTTCATTTGGTGCATGTGAAATACGCAGAGGGTTGTTGGTTCATGAATATGTTCTTCATATGAGTGCCTCCAAATCATCAAGATATTTCTTTATACCTCGTGTTGATTGATGAGAGATACCTTAATTTTCTCCTTTCAGTGGGTCTCCTTCCATCGACTTCAGCTCATCTATTCTAGAAATGAGGCCTAGAGTCTTATGAGTACCTAGAGGCTTGTAGTCATCGGTGGCAAGTTCTCTTGCCATCGACAGTTGGGAATACATCAATGTATCTTGATCAATGGATTCTTCAAGTGTTCAACCTCAACACATTTATTCACACTTGTAATAATATACTCGGTGCCTTGATACCTACTTTCATTATCGGTAGGTTGTCTCGTGTTTGTTAACGGTATACCTTAATGATCGATAATCAAATGAAGTCTCATTGTGTTCGACCTCAAATCCTTTATTCACATGATGTAGACTTACACCTTTGGTGGATCATGTAGAAGACTTGAAGACATCATTTTATATTCGCAGCGTTTCTGAGTTGTTTCTATCATTCATTGGAACAATACCTATATGACTCCAGTGATCATGAGAGATCAGTTTGTACTCCGTTGTATACAGATATCTTCAGATTGATTTTGAGACTAGTTTTCATTGGGCCTTGTTCATGAGTATGAGATCATATGGCATGTATCTACTTTGTATTGCCTATTCATGTCTATGAACAGTTGTTTAGTGTATTTCCACATGGATCTGCAGTGTAATTCAAATTGGAAGCCATGTGTAAAAAGTCATTATGGATTGTAATATTCTTATCAGCAATTAGTTCATCTAGTTGGGTCTCCATATTACTCCACTTCTAGGAATTATAATGTATTTCGGCCATCGCAGATACTCCTCTGACCTCACACATTAGGGGGCATATGTTATAGCAAGATTTGCCTCACCCTATGCTACTTGCTCAGAAATCCTTTCTCATTTCCCTATGCAGACTTGAAGTCCCCTTTTGCACTTCCCAGAGCTAAAAATCATATTTTTCCACATATATGTGCCCTATCGGTTATACAGCATGTGTATACGCAGGTTGTGCCACTACAGCCCATGCACATCGAGTTTGGTGTTAAAAAATTACAAATTGTGTCGGGTTTCCATGTCATGCCACAAGATCCATGATCCTTGACCTTCCATATACTTGAAACTTTCTAACTCGGCCGTTCAATTCCATTTGAAGGATATAAATGGGCCATATCCAAACCGTGGAAAGGGAGAAGAATTCAACTGTTGAGAGCAAAGTTAATCTGGAGAAATTATTCACTTCATATTGAATCTACATCCCTTTGTCCTTTTAAGTTTGAACACATTGTTCATCCCCCAAGCTCTTCCCTCTTTGATGGAGAACCTCATTGTCTCTCTTATATGAGCTTGCCTTTGGTGGAGGATTGAAGTGGTGGAGGCCTAGATGGAAGAGACTTAGTTTCTTGGTTCTGAGATGTGTTGACACAGAAGTTTGTTATTCATACACTTTTGTTGATCATATTTTAATAGAAATACTCTTTTCACATCCAATTAATGTCTTGCAAATATTTTAATTGTTATTCCATGGGAATATTTGTTATGAATATTGATGGATTATATTATTATATGTTCTAACTATATATATTATCACCATATTCTTGCATATCTTGGTTGTTGAGGACAAGTTGCAGGTGTATAGCTTTGAGTCGAGTGCTCGACGGTGGTCTTCATCAAACTTCTGGATGAGGTAGTCTCTTTATCTTGTCTTGTTAGAATGTTTGTTTATATAGCATACTTGAGATTAGTGTTGATTTATGTAGTCATTCTGTCTATTGTGGTTTACCTCATTCCATAGAGTGATTTTCCTTGTAACATCCATATTCTTCCTTCAACCTGTAAAACCATTTATTTTGCAATGCTCTTTTTCCTGCAGGAAACTAAACCAAGACCCAAGTCTATTTATTTACCAAGGAAACCATTTCCTCTTTCATTCCTTTCTCCCACTTCCTTTTAGTGTCTACCTGCATTGCCTCTTCATAACTTTCTGGTTCACCAGAATCAGTCAACAATAAATAGTATAATGAAGGAGAGTATCGTCAAGGGGTCTACTTAACCTGGTAGATATTCTAACAACACTTACAGGAGTTTGAGGTACATGTTGCTCCTATTGTTGTACATTTTGATTTTCTGGTACCTTTGGGAAAAAAAATCAGTGATCTCATCAAGCACTGTGTATTCTAGTTTTTATTTTTCTTGTTTCTTTCCCTACAACTGATCTTTGTACATGACCTTCTCATTGAATATGACATCTCTATACCTAATGATTTTGTGATTTTCATAATCCCATAAGCGATAACCAAAATCATTAACACTGTATCCAATAAAGGTACTCTTCTTGGATTTTTCCTCAAGCTTTGTTATATTTTCTTTATCAATATGGACAAATGTTTCACAACCAAAAATCTTCAAAAAAGAATAGTTTACCTTTTTACATTTCCATGGCTCCTCTGGAATTCCACCATTCAAAGAAATTGAAAGTCCTTTGTTTATTAGGTAAACAGCAGTATCTACAGCATCTTCCCATAACTGGAAGGGAAACCCAGCATGCAATCTCATACTCCTTGCACGCTCCATGATTGTCTTGTTCATCCTTTCTGACACACCATTTTCTTGTGGTGTTCCTAGAACTGTCTTCTCTCTACAAATCCCATGGTACAAATAGTAATCAGCAAACTCCTTGCTACAATATTCACCTCCATTGTCTAATCTGAGACACTTCAACCTTTTTCCTATCTCATTGTCAACCAAAGCTTTCCATTTCTTAAAAGTATCAAAAATATCATACTTTTGTCCAATGCAATAAACCCAAGTTTTTCTAGTTGCATCATCAATACAAGTATCATAATAACGAGAGATACTAAGAGATGATACATGATTTGGTCCCCATACATCTATATGCACAAGCTCTAACCTTTCACTCTTCTTTTCTTTTCTGACTTTGAGAAATCTGACTCTCTTTTGTTTTCCATAAACACAATGCTCACAGAAATCCGAATCAATTTGTTTAATATCTGGCAACAAATTTATTTTGTGAAGTATTTTCATCCCCTTCTCACTCATGTGTCCAAGACTATGATTTCATAGTGTTGTATCCAAACTTATAGAAGCTAAAGAGATAGAAGAATCAGTATTACCAGTACATAAATACATTGTACCTACCTTCTCTCCTTTTGCTATCACCAGTGATCCTTTGGTGACCTTCCACACCTTATCTGTAAATATAGATATAAAACCTTCACTTTCCAATTGCCCTGTTGAAATTATACTTTTCCTTAGATCTGGTACATGTCTTACCTCTTTCAATAACCATTTGTTTCCATTCTTTTTCTTTATTTGTACCTTACCCATTCAAACAATTTTTCATGGTGCATCATCACCCAAATGAACCAGTCCAAAATCACCTTCAACATAATCTAGAAAATGTTTCCTATGGGGTGTGGCATGAAATGAAGCCCCTGAATATACTACCCAAGACTCATAAATATTATCTATAGAAAGAATCAAAGCATATTGTAAAACATCACTTGTTACATTTGCTTCTTGATTTTTCTCTTATTGTCCATCTCTTTGTTTCTTTGGAGCTCTGTAGTCTTTCTTCAGATATCCTTTCTTCCCACAATTCCAGCACTCTATCTTTCCCAATTCTCCATATTCAACGCATTACCTGATGTCTCACTTGTGCTTTTCCATCACATTTCTTCGCTAAGGATAACACCAACAATATCATCAAATTTTAGACTATTTGAACCAGAGACAGAGTTACTTACAGCGATGACCAAGCCATTCCATCTTTCTGGCAATGAGCACAGTATTACAAGAGCCCTGACCTAATCATCAAAGTCCACTTTTACAGAACTTAGTTGATTAGTAATTGTATTAAATTCATTTAAATGATCTGCAACAGACCCACCTTCTGACATATTCATATTAAATAATCGCTTCATTAGAAATACCTTATTGGATGTCAAGGGTTTTTCATACAGTTTAGCTAATGTGTCCATCATCTCCTTCGTTCTCTTTTCTTTTGAAATATCGAAAGCCACCGACGTTTTTAGGCTCATTCATATGGTTCCTAGTGCCTTTCTACCAAGAACCTCCCATTCTTCGTCCTTCATGGTCGTTGACTTCTTTATTATTTCGCCCAATGGTAAGAATAGATCCTTCTGATATAAATAATATTCCATCTGCATCTTCCATAACTGGTAGTTTTGGCTGTTAAATTTCTCGACCTTAAACTTTCCATCTTCCACCATTGCTCCCACTCGAACTAGGAACCCTCTTTTCCTGCGAGTTGCCTTTCGCTCTGATACCATTTGTTAGAAAAAATAAGGTCGTAGAGGAATAAAATAAGACAAATGCAGAAATAAAAAATAGAAGATACACAATACAATAGAGACATAGATATACATGGTTCACCTAGTGTGGGCTACGTCCACTAGAGAAATTGTCAGGTCCTTCCTTTTCATTATCCATCAAAATGAAGGGATACAACTTACAACATAGCCATTGTAACTTCCTCTTCTTTCCCTCACAGTCTCCTCTCTCAGAATACAATAATCACACACATGCATAGCTGCAATACAATTCCCTCATAAAAGAGGGCTTCCTTCTAGGGGAAAAAACCCTAAAATAACTTCTACCATCATGTATGTGACCTTATAATGAACAGTCCATATTAACTACGAAATTACAATATTTTACAAGGAAATTTTTTTCCTTCGAGGCTTCGCCCCCAGACCCCGCAAGGGGGGAAATCTCCCCCTGCAAACCCCCAGCGTGGAGTGGTGTACAGTATTTCAGGATGTACAGTCTTCATGGGGTATAAAGATGAGTGAAAACAAAGACCTATGAATCAGGAAGATAATCAAGATCCACAACCAACAATTTGTACACCTTCTCTCACTTCACTCATAAATATGATTATGTATCTCTTCTAACACATGCTAATGAAGAGTTCAGGTTGTGGAATGAGAGGTTTGGGAATATGAATTTTAAATATTTATATCATCTTAGTAAGGGTGGAATGGTATATGGATTACACCACATTCAGTACACAGATGGAGTTTTTCAGGGCTGAATACTAGGAAAATATCTTGAGGAGAATTTCAACATAGGTAAAGCATGGAAGGCATCATCACTTCTAGAGTTGGTTCACAATAACATTACAAGTCCTATCCCATACCCGTTGATCAGTAAATCTAAGTGTGTTCTTACTATAATTGATTATTTTTCAATATATACATGGGTCTACTTTCTCAAATTAAAATATGAGGTCTTTGAGTGTCCTAAAGATTTAAAGCATCTAGTTGAGAACCAAACAGGGAAGAAGATTAAGAAGATTCGTACAAACAATGGATGAGAGTATGTGAATAATTGTTTTCAGCATCTTTGTTTAGAATCTAGAATCAGGTATAGAGTTGCAACATACAGTTCCATATACTCTACAGCAAAATGGGGTAGTGGAGAGAGAGAACATGGCATTGAAAGAGATGGTCAATTGTATGTTGTAGGCTAGAGAACTACCTCCAAAGTTATGGGATGAAGATATCAATTGTGAAGCCTACATTCAAAATATAGTTCCTCATAAATAAGTCAAGGTATTCACTATATATGAGGCTTGGAGTGGGAATAAACAACAAGTCAATCACTTCAAAAATTTTGGTTCCCGTGCATGGGCTAGGATCCCTTCCGATAGGAGGAAAGCTATGGAAGCCCAGAGTAAGGAGTGTATTTTTGTTGGATATCTGGAGGGAGTAAAGGGATATAGGTGATTAGATACTACTTTAGATACACTATCCATTCAAAGGAGTGTTAAGTTTGAAGAGGGTCCTTTACAGGTACTTACGGAGCAGTACACACCTCCATCTCCACTACCACTAGTTGCAGAACTTTGTGAGATGTATTCTGATTAGATATTTGAATCTAATATATATAATATTTCTTATCAGTAGAAAGAATTTTCAGGTCTAGATAATCGACCACAATGGGAAAAACAGACTCTTCAAGTAGTAGGTGATCTAGTTGGTGATCATGCCGATCCACAGAGAACCAGATCTCCGTTTGTGGAGCCTCCACAAGATTTTACTACCATGGAGCCATTTCTACATATTTATTATTGTATTGTAATTGGATCAGATCCTTGGTCGTATGCAAAGGCTAAATGAAACCCCGATTGGGAGGAAGCTATGAAAGAGGAATACAATTCTATGATAGAGAACAATACATGGAAGTTGGTTCCTCTACCTTCCAACAGGAAGCGTGTTAGATGTAAGTGGGTTTTCAAGAAAAAGAGGGTTTTTGATGAATACATTACAAATTATAAGGCTCTATTAGTATCTAAATATTTCTCACATGTACAAGGCATTGACTATGAGGAGACTTTTGCATCAGTTGCCAAGATTGATTCCATTCGATTAGCTCTAGCTATTGCAGCAGCTAGAAAGGGGGAGGTACGACATTTGATGTGAATAATGAATTCTTAGATGGATATATTAATGATTATATATAAATGGATAATCTAGAGGGATATGTTCAGGATCGTCATTAGTTTCGAAGTTGAGAAAGTCATTGTACGGACTTAAGAAAGCACCTCATGCATGGTATGCTAAAATGGACTCTTATCTTCTCTCTAGTGGTTTTCTTAGATGTAGATCGGATATTAATGTGTATATGATGAGGAACATATATTCACTTCTATTGATATTTATATATGTATATGATTTACTTATCACAGGTAGCTCATCCTCCATCATTGTTGCAGTGAAGACTGCTTAGCATGACAAGTTTTATATGATAGATATGGGACTGTTACATTACTTTCTAGTCTTGAATTCAGCCAGAATGATTCTAGAATCAAGATGTATCAATCCAAGTATGCCAGATATCTACTTGATGGGTTTCATATGACAGATTTCAATCTAGCTCCAACATGCTTTCAATCGGGGATTAGACTAGAGAATGTCGGTGCATCACCTTTGATTGATTGTACTAGATATTGACAGTTGGTGAAGAGTATTATCTACCTTACACACTCTCGATCAGACATCTATCATGCAGTTGGATTAGTTTCTAGGTACATGTAGGAGCCTCATGATATTCACTGGAAGGCAGCAAAGAGGATTTTCATATATTTCAAGGGGACTACCAGTTTTGGTATACAGTATGCACCAGGGTCTTCCTTGGACCTTATTGGTTACATAGACTTAGGTTGGGCAGGAGATAGCACTAATCGCAAGCCCACTTCAAGATATTTCCTCCACCTTGGATCAAGACTTATATGTTGGTCAAGTAAGAAGCAATCAACAATTGATATATCATCAACATAGGCAGAGTACAAGGGTGCAATGAATGTTATTACTCATACTATTTGGTTGCAGCACTTTCTTACATAGTTGGGAGTTGATTTTCATCATCCAATAGTTATATGGTGTGATAATCAGAGTACTCTCAGGATGTGTAGAGACCTAGTTCAGAGGAAGCATACCAAGCACATCAAGGTTCATATGAACTTTATTAGAGGACAGATTCAATATGGAGTCATTGATATGCATTTATGTCCATCTTCAGTGAAGGTGGTAGACATATTCACAAATCCTTTCATCGAACAAAATTTTGCCTCATTGAGGGACATTCTAGGAGTGAGGGACACATCATCTTAGTCGTTGAACATGTTAGCATTATTTTCTTGTTAGAAACATATTTTGAGGGGGTGTGGGATTTGTTCCCACTGGTTTTTCCCTCTTTACATCAATTTTTTCAATTGTTATGTGTCTATACTTGTACATCAGTACCTAACATGGCTTCATATTGTTGGGAATCATCATTGTGCACACTTTCGTTGTGTTTTAGGGGGGGTTTTGGGTACATGTTCAACTACATACTTAGTGACATACTCATTTTTCACACTATTTAGGAGGACTTATATTTATAGCACGTCTATTTATAGCAGGTTTATTTTTAGCCGGTGGATTCCTATATGTAATACCATTGGAAAATACCATGGGTTTCCAAAACCATGGGCTCATAAACCATTGTTGGGAAAATTATATGCAATAATTTCTAGACATTAAATTATCAACCGGGATTTCGTAAACTTAGAGATGCAAGCACAGGAAATGAAGAGTTAAAGCTCTAATCTATCCTATGCTAACAACTAATGCCAAAGAAACACACCTAAGAATGAAGAAAAGAAATATAAAAAAACTTCACTCTGTCCATACAATTGCTACTTAGCATGAACAGAATTCCATAGCTTTACATGTGGTCATGTCTAGATCAAGTATCTATGCATGTACATGACAATGATTTGTCCCATATTCATTAAAAACTGTTGAAAATATATTCATGTACTATCAAATATTTATAATGAAAAGGAATCAATAAAATCTTTAAAGATAAAAATGGAACTTACTCAAATAGGTGTTCAAATCAGTCAATGATATTTTGCTAATCAAACCCTCATATGAACATGTTATTGATCAAATTTAAAACTTCCCAGTTTCAAGGGAAAATTCCTAGAATTTCTAACTATCTTAATTCTCAGACACTTTCATTCACATCAAGCATGACAGACCTATATGGTGCTACTACATTATTGCACCCAAACCAAGTGTCCAACTGCAATGGAATGACTTTGTGGAGGTCTTGTCACTAATATTGACACATTCAATGATGTATTTTGAAGCAATGGCAGCAATCCTATCCTCTAACCTATGGAAAGGAATTGATTTATAATTGTTGAAGAGATCCTAACTTTTAACAAAGCATATGAAATCTTGTAAGCAACACACAATCTAAATTTCAAGTTTCTATCCCTTGAAGAAGAAGAATATATTTCATGAAAATACCTATGGAGATCACACAATCATTCAATCACACAGAAACTAAAAATCCTTATTACCAATTATGGAGATCATGCTCTTAATGCCATGGGACTGAAATCGAGCTCTATTGAGACAGAGTTGCAGACTTTTATGATTAATCCATATATGCAAAGAGACAAGCTCCAAGTTGATTCAGCTCTTAATGTGCTTAATGATATATTTTGTAAGTAACTCTAATATGATTAAGTCTCATGGTAAAAACCCTACTATGTTCCCTTGTTCACAAAGGAAATATGAAACTTGGTTATCCAATACACTACACAGTCAATTGCTGGTATGTATCTTACAGTTGTATCAATCATCCATGGCTTCTTGTACTGATAGCAAATAATATTTCAAATATTTCCTTTTATCAATATACCTTAAGAGGAAATGAACCAAGTTTTAAACCTTGTAAATGCTCAACGATACATAACATTGAATGATTCATTTAGAGAGGAATGCCAAGCAAAGTTTCCCCATGAACTCAAGCAAAGATTCTCACACAGTCATCCATTAATAACTCTTACATACAATCAACAATGAATTTGATTATAAAGGAGACTCATATGGGTGTGATTAAAGTCACAATTATGCTTGAGATTCCTAAAATACACCACTATGAAAAGTAAAGTTACTCATGTAAATAAGATTGAACACACATGAATCAGTCATCATTAATTTACCACTGTAAAATAAACAAATCAAACTAAACACTATACATTTAACTCAACATACCAGGAGAGGTTGGCACTTTACAAAGTTCATGAATGTATATCAACAAGTATGAAAACCTATATTCAAAGTACAATAGTGTGGTATATACCCCTTCTCTTTTTGATTAAATGTTTATACACAAAAATTGGATGGGAAGGATGATCCAATGCCCCAAACTTAGATCAAACGAAATCTGGTCACTATTTTTTTTTTTTTTTTAAATATGATCATAACAGGAAATTTGGAAAATTCCTTCAATTTTTGGCATATTGGTATTAAATATATGGCCATAACTCTTAAGCCATTCCAAATTTTGAAAACCTTCCCTGGTATTACTCAATTTTCCACATTCTAGACAAAACCCATATTCTAAAATTTTTAGATCGATCTCCTCTGCACGAAAACCGAGGTGGAAGTTGCTAGTTTGGAATTTTATAATAAATTTGGTTGTAGCATTAATCTTATGCTAGAGTTCCACACATGCAATATGGGTGAATTTTGACCTCATTTCAACATGTCAACAACGTTACGAAGAAACCCCATGTTCGCAATTTCCTTCTAGAAGCATGCCAATATGCCAAGCTACAATATCAGGTACGGGAACAACAGTGATGGTATGGGAATGTTGAACTACAGTAATGGTACAGGAATGTTGATCATGTTGATACAAGAATCACACTTCATAAACCATCAACATTAAAACCATGAAATAATTATATTTTTAATCACTAAAAATGTAGAAAATGATGTATTAACCACACTAGATGTATAATCATGAATGACAACAGATATTGGCGATTTATGGTGTAATGAGACATATATTATTGGTAAAATGTGGGAAATGTGTAATGATGAATGTATTTGTATAGAGGAAAATATGGCAAAAGTGGAACCCAACATCATGCCCAAACCCAAGAATTTCCATGTCCTCATTCAAATAAGAACTTGTAAATATTTATTCATTGTATACTTTGTTTAATTATCTCGCATGAATAGATATTTGTGGCATTGTTTCTTTGTTCTAGTGTCGGTTATTTTGGAGAAACATTGAAGGTGTTGGATCTTGTGGATAAACACCCTTCACAACTGAGTTTTATCCTATTTTCGCAACAAACTTGATTTTCTTTAAAACATAGCAACAAAAATTATCATGAAAATGGAGTATGAGCAAGGGATGGGTTATCACAAAGTGATGGTGAATGAAATGAGTGTGGAGAATGGTTTGTGAAATTATGGGGATGGTGGTTGCATGAAATTGGACACCTTTATACTTTGTATCTTGCATTCCTTTTAAGACCAATATTTACTTGTGGTTCTTTACTTGAATAGGAAACATTGACTTCATCCTTATGGCATCAATAGACTTCCTTGGACTCCAAATTGAGTCAGGGAGTGGATTGTATTTTGTTTGAGTAATTCATTTTACACACATGTGATATATGATTGATTACAATATGATTTATGTAATTGGATTATTGACACTGTTTTTGTAAGTGGATGCAGGCTTGACGATGTTTGCTAATCCGAATCACATGAGTAAAGGGGTCATGCAAAGAAACCATACATTTAAGGGAGAGGTGTGGAAGCATTCATGTCACAGCCTACTAGCACTCCCTCCATGACCTGAATTGTAGGTTAACAATTACCTAGTTTGAGAGGTACACGATGTCATGAGGGTAGACTAAGACAGTCGCTCACGAGGAAATATAAGAAGCGCGCAATAAGGTGATATCCTTATTCCTTAGAATATTTTAGTCTCTCACAAGGTTGACCGAATGGAGTGTTGATTCCAAGGGTCGGACAAACTTCCAAAACCATTCAAAGGAGATTGGTACCCTTGGAGCACGGAGGTGCCTCTTGAAGGGGAAGTCATGTAATTAAACAGGAGTTAATAAATCTAGGTGGCCTAGAAAAAAATGAAATGTTTAGACCTTGTGATGCAGGAGCATCACTCCAACGTCATCAAGCGCCAGCTAGCCATCACATCAAGCGCGCATTCAATGGAAGGAGAGAGGCACATCCCTCTCGTTTTTCAAATTTTGAAAAATTGTATTAAATGTTTGTAAGGTCGAAGAGCCAAAGCCATGCATGTGCACAGGCTGTGATTAGAAACCGTCTTTAATGGTTCTAAGGTTGAGATATAGATCCGATTCGGACTAGACAACCATCCAATGTAATTGAATGTAATTTAATGAGAGTTGGTGAGATGGAGGGAAGAGCTCCAGGAGCCCCTCTTTGTAAAAAGATCTTATTTGAATCTAGATTTAGTTCAGGGAAGAGTAGAACAGAGAATAGGTTAGAGAGTAGAGGAAGTCATGACTCTGTTGCAGTCCGAGCTCACATTGTAAAGAGGCATTTCATATTAATACAATCAGAGCATTTTTTCCTGCATGTTATTTTGTGTTTGTTGATGAATGTCTTTATGTGTTTATGAGATGATGTAGATGTGTGTTAGTTTGCATTTCCAGGTTACAGACAGAAGTCGTTGTCTGTTGGGTTCTTTGATTCCAGGTCTAGTTCTTTGTGGCTTCATGCAAGAGGTTGCATGACAGAACACTACGGGTTATGTAAGCCATGCATAGAGTGCACTTCTAAATTCTGCGGAATTTGGACAGAGTTGTGCCAGGAGGGTGCACCAGAGGAAGTATTAGACCCAGGGAGAAACCTCAAGGTTGTTGAACACCTTGGAGGTAAGACTATGTAGAGGAAGGCACAAAGATAATAGAATCACTGAGGGTTCTGTGGAAGCTCTGCCAAGAGGGCATTGAGCAAGTGCATAGAGTGCACAGAAGAACTCTATTTTGAGTTTAGAGGAAGGAGAAGTGTTAAGGAGGAAGACACTCATAGAGTCATTAAATACTCTGTCAGTTCAGTAAGGAGTGCTTGAATGGGAGGCTGCCAAGAGGGCACCAATCTCCATTTGAAGGAGAAGGCAAGGGTCGAATCCCTTAGAGGTTCGAGCAGGAAAATCTCAGGATGGATAGCACAGTTGTGTGCAGGGACCTTGCAAGGAGTGAAAAGGTCAAGAAACCTCTTGAGGTTTCAGAGTGAACAAATCTCAGGAGTGCAGATTTTTCAGTAACGCAGGTGAGACTAAAGGTCATGGACTCGCAGGATAAAGAACAAAGGTTTCAGCCTTTGAAGCATTCGAAATCTTCCAAGGCTCGGAGAGAGCGCATTCTCAGGAAGGAGAAATAGTATCCATTGGATCGGTGCTGAGAGGAGAAGATCTGGACTGTTGAATCTACATCCAGGCAGCAGGAAGAGAGCACGCAAGGAGGATAGATATGAACTGTCAGATCTAGTGCCAATACCCGATAACCGTTAGATCAGGCAAAGGCACACGGGGTTTAAAACCTTGGATATCCACACATTTAGGTATCGTGAGCTGGGAGGCAGAGTTATTTTCACTATAAAACCTCGAATCACAAAATCATGATTCGACCTGAACTGTTAATCGAGGAGAAAGGAGAGCCATGAGATTTGGCGCCTCGCTACATCGTGTATCGGGGTCTCGGAGGGTGAAGGAGTTTCACCTTGATCGCTAAATTCATGAAGTATCAAGCGCCAAGGTCTCGGGTGAACATGTGTCACATACGTTAGGTGGAGACCGCATGGTTGACAGGTGGCGCAAACATAGAGCGCACAGAAAAGGCAGAAGTAGACGATAGGTGGCTACACGCATCACCTTGGAAGGGGTCAACCCATCGCTAACTTATCGTGCTTTGGGGTTTTGTAAAGGATGAGCACGAGGGCTCAACACTCCAACTCGCGAAGTTGGGAGATGCGAGGGGTGTTAGATTTAGGCCCTAACCAGCGATCACTTGTAGAGGCGCTAGCGAGGAAGGAGCCATACCTATATCGCATCTCTGGTATCGGAGATTTGGAGAAAGAGGAGTCAAGGTCATCGACTCACAAGCTCACGAATTACAAAAGGTGTTTGCGCTAAGGCCCGGTTGTGGTCGCATGGAGACATAAGGTTCGCGCCTAGTTTTAAGTTGCGCAGGGTGGTTTTTCACGAAGGACATGTGGATCAGATTCGTGAGCTTCCAATAGGGATCCGAGGGAGCCACTTCGACTTGAGGAGAATTTAGAACGATCCTGTGCAGATCTTGGCCCGAGGGTTAGGGGTCTGCGTCATTTGGTATCAGATCCAACAAATTTTTTATTTGCATATCATAGACAAGAGGAGGACTGTGAAAGGATACAGTCTGATACCATCATTGTGGTATCAGAGCTTGATTTTGTCTATATATTGCAGGCAGAGGGAGCTAGAGGAAAAGGAAGATAGAGTGTTGAAGCTCTATGATGATTGTTTCAAGGTGCGCAACAGTCAATAGACAGTCAGGAGGACTATAGGAAAGGTTGGAAGCACTCACAGTTGCAGAGTGGCAGCAACAAGTTTGCCAAGAGGGCAGACAGAAAGAGGAAGATGGCTATTGAAGGCCATGGACACGGTGGAAAGAAGAACCACCAGCAGCAAAGAAAAGATGAAATGGATAAAGAGCTTGTTGAGGTGAGGGTGAGGATGGAAGAGCTTGCACTGCGAGTGCAACAGAATGCAAAGACACATTGGGTGTATGAATGGCCTTTGAGGAGGAAAGCAAAGTGGCCAGTCAAGAAATTGTTGGCCAAAGGACAGTGAAGGCTATTAATAGGATGGTTGAGGCATGTTGAACGCCTCAAAGGTGAATAGGAAACGGTTCACATCTGTGAGCCAAAAGCTGGGAGAAATCTCAGTGATGATGAGGATAAAAGATCACTGGAAGATCTCGTGAACTGTTGGGAAGGCAGTGAAGAAAGTTCAGATTGCCAGATAGGCAATGAGATGGGATCGTTGGACGATCTCAGAGACTGCCAGGTGAGCAGAGAGGAACTTTCAAGTTGCCAGGTGGGAAATGAGATGGGATCACTAGGGGATCTCATAGATTGCCAGGAGGGCAGAGAAGAAATCCCATATTGTCATGTGGGCAAGGGAGAGAAGAGGGGACTGCTTAACAGTGTCATGAACTCAGAGGTGAGTTAGGAACAGCGAGAGGAGTTGATAGAGAAGGATCAGAGGAATCTCCTGATCATTGGAGGAATTCATATATTCCTACCAAGCATCCGAGATGAGGCCAAGGAAGATGTTGCAGGTACAGCAACAGAAGGACAACCAATAGAGATTGTCAAAGAGAAAGAAGAAATGGAGCAAATGTCAAAATATGCCCCAGTAGAATAAGAGCATGCAAATAAGATGTTATCTCCATGGGATTTGGAGTTAGAAATGCTGGAGGATTGGTTGAACCATCCAAAACCAATAGATGGCTGCCATGAGAAGACAGTCATGAAGATTTTGGAAAAAGATCATTCGGAGAAATTTCTCAAACATTTCATCAAGAGAGCTAAACAGATGATGACTGTAGCGCTGAGGTCTGTAGCAGAAGGTGAATCAGAATTCCAGTCTGAGGAGCAGTTGGAGGAAGTTGGAGATGCACCAATAGGAGAACTGGCAGAAGCAAAGTTGTCAAAAGGGGAAGCTAAGAAGAGACTCAATGATCAGACTGCAAAACTGAATTTTGCAGCAAAGTGGCAATCTAAGGCCACAGAGGAAGAAAATAGCATGGGGGACCTAGTTTATCTACCCACTAATAAGGATGAAGAAGTGCAACCGAGGAGACTGCATAAAGAGAGCCAACCACTAGATCAGTTGGATGAGGCAATTGATGGAATCAGAAGGTTGATGTCAAGGTCAGCAGCAGAAACTGCCAGTGAGGAGAAATTGTGCAGAGGAGAATCTGCCATAGCAGCAGGGCAACAGATGCAGTAGCAGCAGCGAAGCAGTGGAGTAGATGGACAGCTCCAAAGAATTGTTTAGGATCCAGGTGGATTTCAACAGTGGTACTGGGAAGCTCATGAGCAGGAGCTCATGATTTATGCAGCTGAGGAGTATGATGCAGGAGCATCGCTCCAACATCATCAAGCACCAGCTAGCCAGCACATCAAGTGCACATTCAATGGAAGGAGAGAGGCGCAGCCCTCTCATTTTTCAAATTTTGAAAAATTGTATTAAATGTTTGTAAGGACAAAGAACCAAAGCCATGCATGTGCACAGGCTATGATTAGAAACTATCTTTAATGGTTGTAAGGCTGAGATCTAGATCCGATTCAGACTAGACAGCCATCCAATGTAATTGAATGTAATTTAATGTAATTTAATGAGAGTTGGTGAGATGGAGGGAAGAGCTCGAGGAGCTCCTCTTTGTAAAAAGATCTTCTTTAAATCTAGATTTAGTTCAGGGAAGAGTAGAATAGAGAATAGTTTAGAGAGTAGAGGAATTCGTGACTCTATTGCAGTCTGGGCTCACATTGTAAAGAGGCATTTCATATTAATACAATCAGAGCCATTTTTCCTGCATGTTATTCTGTGTTTGTTGATGAATGTCTTTATGCGTTTATGATATGTTGTAGATGTGTGTTAGTTTGCATTTGCAGGTTACAGACAGAAGTTGTTTGGGTTCTTTGATTCTAGGTCTGGTTTTTTGTGGCTTCATGCAAGAGGTTGCATGATAGAACACTGCGGGTTCTGTAAGCCAGTGCATAAAGTTCACTTCTGAATTCTGCGGAATTTGGACAGAGTTGTGCCAGGAGGGCGCACCAGAGGAAGTATTAGACCCAGGGAGAAACCTCAAGGTTGTTGAACACCTTGGAGGTAAGACTGTGCAGAGGAAGGCACAGAGATAACAAAATCACTAAGGGTTATGTGGAAGCTCTTCCAGGAGGGCATTGAGCAAGTGCATAGAGTGCACAGAAGAACTCTATTATAAGTTCATAGGAAGGAAAAGTGTCGAGGAGGAAGACACTCACAGAGTCATTAAATACTATGTCGGTTCAGTAAGGAGTGCTTGAATGGGAGGCTACCAAGAGGGCACCAATCTACATTTGAAGGAGAAGGCAAGGGTCGAATCCCTTAGAGGTTCGAGCAGGAAAATCTCAGGACGGATAGCACAGTTGTGTGCAGGGACCCTGCAAGGAGTGCAGAGGTCGAGAAACCTCTTGAGGTTTCAGAGTGAACAAAGCTCAGGACTCACGGGATAAATAACCTCATGGACTCATGGGATAAATAACCTCATGGACTCACGGGATAAAGAACAAAGGTTTCATCCTTTGAAGCATTTTAAATCTTCCAAGGCTCAGAGAGAGTGCGTGCTCAAGAAGGAGCAACAGTAGTCGTTGGATCGGTACTTAGAGGAGAAGATATGGACTGTTGAATCTACGTCCAGGTAGCAGGAGGAGAGGGCGCAAGGATGATAGATCTGAATCTTCAGATCTAGTGCCAATACCTGACAACCGTTGGATCAGGCAAAGGCACATGGGGTTTAAACCCTTGGATATCCACACATTCGAGTATTGTGAGAAGAATTGTCGATCAAGGAGAAAGGAGAGCCATGAGATTTGACACCTCACTACATCATGTATCGAGGTCTCGGAGGGTGAAGGAGTTGCACCTTGATCGCTAAAGTCGTGAAGTGTCGAGCATCGGGGGCTCGGGCGAACACGTGTCACGTCCATTAGGTGGGGGCCGCGTGGTTGACAGGGGCGCACACATAGAGCACACAGAAAAGACAGAAGTAGGAAATAGGTGGCATACACGCATCACCTTGGAAGGGGTCAACCCATCGCTGACTTATCATGCTTCAGGTTTTTGTAAAGGAGGAGCACGAGGTTTCAACACTCCAACTCACGAAGTTGCAAGTTAGAGGGGTGCTAGAGTTAGGCCCTAGCTGGCAGTCGCTTGTAGAGGCACTAGCGAGGAAGGAGCCATACCCGTATCGCATCTCGGGTATCGAAGGTTTGGAAAAATAGTAGTCGAGGTCATCGACTCACGAGCTCACGAGTTGTGAAAGGTTCTTGCGCTAAGGCCCGGTTGTGGTCGCATGGAGACATAAGGCTTGCGCCTAGTGTTAAGTTGCGCAGGGCGGGTTTTCATGAAGGACCTGTGGATCAGATTTGTGAGGTTCCAATAGGGATCCAAGGGAGCTGATTCAGCGTGAGGAGAATTTAGAATGATCTTCTGTGGATCTCGGCCCGAGGGTCGAGGGTCTGCGTCACCTTGTTAGAATAAAATATTAATTAGTCAGCAAATTATAAAATTAGAAGCCTAACAAGAGTCTAAACCTAAATCTAGACTAAGTATAACTCTAAATTTAATTAAAGGACTAAATAAAATATTAAATAAGTTAAAAGATTTGAGATAAAATCAAACTCTAGGAAAAGGGGGAATAAAAATTTAAAGGTTGGGTAAAATGCACATGTGTGCATGAAAATAATAAAAGGGATTTTAAAAATAGAAAGAAATAAAACATGAGAGAACATGTGTACATATAGAATAGCATCTTGAGTCAAACTAACACTAAGTCTAACTAAAATAAGAATCCTAAACCAACTCAAACTAAGATCTAGTTAGGAGACACTCATTAAATGATAATTTGGGGAACAAAGGGACAACTAAGAGAGAAAATAGGAACACATTGAGGAATGTGAGGGAAAATGGTTTTTTAAATAAAATAAAAAGGGTAATTACTTGTGCAACTTGGGGAGAGTGTGGAAAATGTGTGGGTGAATAATAATAATTAAATTAATAAAAAAATTAATTATTTGTGCATGTGGACATATGTCATTTGGGAAATTTCTATAAAACAAATGGAAAAGAGAGGAAAGGGATCTCACTTTTGATAGTATTGTTATGCTTCCAAATTTTGGTTTGACTGTGTTTTACTTGTGAGAGTTGGGATTTCAAGATTGAGAAAGAGTGGAAGCTCTTCCTTGGGAGGAAATCTTGGAGCTATTATTTTTTTTTGTTTCTTGTGTGTGGCCCCTTTGCAGCTCGCAGGGATAAGGGGGAAGAAGAGTACCCCTAGCGTTGATTGGAAGGTACCGGTGACGTTCTAAGATTAGCAAGCGGGAGTAAAGAAGGGGCACAAGACCACGTTGAAGGACATACTCAATTCTCCATCTTCATCTGTTCCGATATTTTATTTTCTGAAATTTTAAATTGTAATAAGAGTAAATTTTGTATACTAGAATTTTTAATCGGTACAAAACCATTTTATATCTATAGAAACTAGAATTTTTAATTTCTACAAAACCGTTTTGTAACTCTGGAAACTAGAATTTTTATTCGCTACAGAACCGTTTTGTAATTCTGAAAACTAGAATTTTTAATTGCTACAAAACTATTTTGTAACTCTAAAAACTAGAATTTGTATTTGCTATAGAACCATTTTGCAACTCTAAAAACTAGAATTTTTAATCGCTACAGAATTGTTTTGTAACTCTGAAAACTAGAATTTTTATTCGCTACAGAACCATTTTATAACTCTGAAAACTAGAATTTTTAATCGCTACAGAATCGTTTTGTAACTCTGGAAACTAGAATTTTTATTCATTATAGAACTGTTTTGTAACTCTGAAAACTAGAATTTTTAATCACTACAGAATTGTTTTCTAACTCTGAAAACTAGAATTTGTTTTCGCTACAGAACCATTTTGTAAATCTGAAAACTAGAATTTTTAATCGCTACAGCATTGTTTTGTAACTCTGAAAACTAGAATTTTTATTTGCTACAGAATCGCTTTGTAACTCAGAAAACTAGAATTTTTAATCACTACAGAACTTTTTTGTAACTTTGAAAACTATAATTTTTAATCACCACATAATCATTTTGTAACTCTGAAAACTAGATTTTTTAATCGCTACATAATTGTTTTGTAACTCTAAAAACTAGAATTTGTATTCGCTACAAAATCATTTTGTAACTATGAAAACTAGAAATTTTAATCGCTACAGAATTGTTTTGTAACTCTGAAAACTAAAAAATGTATTCTCTACATAACCATTTTATAACTCTGAAAACTAAAAATTTTAATTTCTACAGAACAGTTTTGTAACTCTGAAAACTAAAAATTTTAATCGCTACAGAACCGTTTTGTAACTCTGAAATGCTTGGGAATGTTTATGAATTTATGGTTATTGAACTATTTAGTGAGAAAATAGATAATGATTATAATAAGATCTTTTATATTAAGAGTATTAAAGTATAATCATTTGGGTTAATAAGGATATGGTAAAACTTGTTAAATGATAAAAGGTGATGTTCACTAAGGAAGAATGGTCGAAGAGTTGAAGCAACAAATTTAACTTAGAAATACCATACTATTATAGTAATAGAGATAATATCATATAATTTACACAAGAGGAATTTAAATTATAACTTTAAGGATGCAATTTAGAGTGGGGATTAAAATTTAGTAAGTAAATGGGTTGTAAATTGTCTTGAAGCATTAGAATTAAATTGGTTCTTAACAATAAAATTTTGACTACCTTAATAAGTGTTAAAAAATAACTATGCCTTGGATATAACATAAAAGTTTAATTGCAAAATCCATGATAGAGATTGATGTGATAATGTTTGATATGCAATTAGTGTGATTTTTATATACTTCGGAACATGACTCACCTATTAAGAACTATAGAATTGTTGTTGACAATTATGGTTAGAGGTATGAATTTAATATGATTTGTAAGTCTAAGTTGAAGAGAAATTGATTCTTTCCGATGAGGTTATTATGTATATTGTTATGTTAAATTCAGTACTAAATTAAATGATATCGTTATCCACAATGGATTGTTAATTGTTGAGCTTACAAAGTGGATTATAACACTGACATGTATATGGTAATAGCGATGATTCTGTAATGGAATGAAACCAGACAATTGAGTAGTTTCTTATGATGTGAAATTGAATGATGAATTGATGAATTATGTACTAGTATAATGAGTTATTGAATGAATTTAATTGCATTGTGATTAATTACCTTACCGACGAATTTAGTCATGAGTCTAGGTTAGAGTTGGTTATGGGAGTAGATACCTCCATGTTCCTCAGAACAGTCACCAGTCTTGAGACCTTAGATGGTCAAAATAAATTGGATTAATCATGGACTTGAGCTTTGATTATCTGTCTTGAAGGTCCTAACCTTGCAGGGTAGGTTGGGTGGGTAGACATCTTGTGTTATCTTCTTGTGATATTGTTGATCTTAGAATAATAGTGATGTTGTATCTGAATCTTGTTGTGTAGTGATATATATGAGACTAGAATGTATGAATATTTATGTGTGTTATTTTCACATAACACTTGTCCTAACTATTGTTTCAAAAGAAAAAATGCGTCACTATTGTACTCAGTTACATTTAGGTCTTAACGGAGGGTTCGTTACAAGAGTATAATTTTCATTATGAATGGTGGAGTGAAAATGGAAGGTTTACTGGGCAGTTATGATGGTATTATCTAAGCAGTAATAGTGTGAAGTGTGGAATGGGTAATAGTGTTTATGCATCATGTTTTCCAAATTCTTAGTAAATTAAAGAGATTTATACATGGTTTACCTCAATTTACCTTTTCTTTGAATTACGATGCACGTTGAAGTGGAAACTATGCAGAATGGGATGAAAGATCCATGGAATCCTAATTTGGACTACTAGAAGATGAAAATGAGGCAGAGAAAGGATGACAACTATTGAAGGGAATGGAAGTTGATCTACTGGACTCATGTTGAAGAAAAGAACTGGTTGAAGATGTTGTAGATGCTTAAGAGAGACTCTGAAGATGTGAAAGGGATCTGAAGATCTCCCCCAAACCCAAGATTTTGCATGTCCTCATGCAAACTGCTTAAGACTGAGTGGCATGCATCTACAATAAAACAAATGTTTACCATATTTTGTTGATACCAATATGAGAGTTGTTAAGAACATAAATCTGAGAGCTACTAATGAATTGTGGGCACATGGTTCATGATTACTAAACCTCACCACACAAAGAGAAAATCATAATTCCAGATAATAAAAAATATAAAACGATCATAACATGGACTACATCCAATGCCACATTCTGAAAATTCAGATTTGAACAGATTTTGAAGATTACTTATGAATATTCCCCCTCTGTGATTGATTGAGATAATTAAAGCATAACCCATAGAAAATATGTATAATCAGCTTTTCCACTCTATAACATAGATTTATATTCCCTTTCTTAAACAAAATTCATCAAAAGAATAGCAGCACTTATGTTCAAAGAGCCTTGTATAAATTAGAGTAGGGATTTTGTTCTTCTCCTTTAGGAAGGAAAATAAAATAGTATCAGCAGTCTCAACAAATGAAAACCCTATAGGAAACTAGTCAACCTTTTTCAATCTCAAAACATTTACAGTAATTCAAGTAATAAAGATAAATTTCATATTTGAGTATATTAAGCTTCTAAGATCATGGTCCCACTCTTAATATAGTACATCTTAGATATAGTATGAACTAGATGATAGGGTCTTAAGGTCAACTTAGGGTTATTCTCAACTGGCAGTTAGATGGAGTTTATTTAGCCCTAGCTCTAACCACTCATGCTTATTTCTGACAAAACTTCATAAGTATCATTGTACATAGGGACAAAATGGATTAGGTTTAGTCAATATAGGTTTCACAGGTCTGAACCCACTGCCAGCAGGCATCTATATCCTCGACGAGGCAACCTATTAAACCCATTTTACTCTGAGATACCTTGTCTCGTTAATTTCTTTTTACAATTTGCATAACAAATATAATTAGATGTGGGGGAATAAATCATCAAAAAACCATCTACGAGTGTGGGATTACACCTATAAGTATTTACTTTTAAATTACCCTCTAGTACCATAAGCTGGGACCTGTTTCCAGCATGCATCTATAGCCTCGACGGGTTGGCCACTTGCACCCATTTTCTTTCAGAGGCTCTAGTCCCATGACTTCCACTCTTGAAATTTATGATATTTGTATATATATGTATTGGGTGGATGGGGGGGTTGCTCTTAAAATCCCCTTAAAGGCACAGGATGGTACCAGTTCGAGGGTAGAAATATTACCTTCCTATAGGTTTTTCCTATGTAAAGGATAATTAATGAGTTTAGTCAATTTGAAGTCATATGTATGGTCAATCTCTTTTAATGTGTGGTGGATTAAACCACAATAGAATAACCTAAAGTGTCTCTAGTTCCTAAGGTCATCTTCTTCGTATATAATTGTGGTAGTGTTCCCATGGGTACAAACTTGATGCACTCTCTTGCTACTCTTTAATAAGGATGTTATGTTGATCATCTTTGAAATTAGATCAGATTGTACTAGCTTCTTATGGGCCTCATAATATGGAATTTTAACTTTATGTAATCCCATAATATAAAAATAGGGCTATAAGATACTACTAAAATAAATGGTATGAAATTTTGTATAAAGAAGGGAAACAAAATCTCTAAAAAACTTAAAATCATTGGTTTTGACAAGAAGTCTTGGGTTTAAATTTTGAACTCTTTTCTTTTTACTTTTTCCCTGTTAATAAAAATATATATATATATATATATATATAGAGAGAGAGAGAGAGAGAGAGAGAGAGAGAGAGAGAGAGAGAGAGAGAGAGAAGTCAAAGAACAATCTTTAAACAAGAAAAGCAAATTTTAGGGAAGTAATAGAAAAATAAATTTAGTTGTTCCAAAACAGTCTTAGGGAATAAAAGATCAGAATAAAAATAGTTTTGACGAACCAACAGAACTAAAAGAAATGAAATTACTTCCCTGAATAAGTCATGAATATGTTTTCCCAATCCAGTTAAAAAGAGAATGCCTGCAAAATTCCAGTAAATCATCATAGCCTAAAAAACTTGGAAAAAAAAGATCTAATTATCAGTTGAAAACATATTAAAAAATTTGGGGGAAACAAACTCCCTTAAGATTAGTTTCTCAACCTGATAGTTCCAATTATTGCAAAAGACATAAAAACGATGTTGCACCAAACTAAAATATATATGAAACATTTATTTACTTATTTTCTATCATACCATACCTAAGAAAAGACCCCTTTTCACCTATATGAATATTTCCAATGAATCCACGTGCGTAACAAGTTAGAAATATACTCGGATTCAAGTTTAAACAATATACTTCAATAAGTGTTAGAACATGAGGAACCAATTTTTTTGAATGATATGATGTGAAGAGTTGTTAAAGAAGAGAGTGGTGTTTTAATCTGATGGTCATATGGAACCAATGTTCAATATAATCATGATATCCTTGTTTAACTTTTTCATTTGGACCACTCTGTGTATCCTCTGTTACTATGCCACATAGATATTACACTATCGGATGGTTAGTCTCTTAGATTCATATCGGATCTGATGATGGGCATGGTGGAAATTTTGTGGTCTCCAATTCTATCGTTTTCTCTTTATTGGATGTAGTCCATGGCTGTCTAATATCCTCTGTAAATTGGAAAGGATTATCAGAGAGAGTTTCTAGATGTGGCTCATGGAACTTTTGGGTATATATAACTTCCTAGAGTACAGGTATGTTCTTGACTGCTATCAATATTTGATCTTCTTGAGAGGTAGAGATCCCAGTTGTTGCTAGGATTTGAGACAATTCATGGAGTAACATGTCCTTCTTTACTCAACGGAATCTTGAGTATCCTTCTTTTTCCAGCTAGTAGGTACTTCCTTGCATAGGGGTTAGTATATGGGGGATCTTATAGCTCTCGAAACTAATTGAAATCTTAAATTTAAAACAAATGGATTAAAACTAATTGCAGAATTAAAACACACCACACTTGCATGAAAAGAAGCACACATACATGAAAGTAATTGTCAAGTATTTGGAGAAACTCACAATAGTGGTCGTACATGTTCTTACCTCCTGTATCATTGTTTATCCTCCCCCTATCTATGTAATTTAAAGGAAATCTACCTACCTAGGCTTTAATACTTTTTAGCACCTCCACGACAATGCACCAAAAATGTTAGGAAAATTATATGCAATAATTTCCAGACATTAAATTATCGATGAGGAGTTCGTAAATTTGGAGATGAAAGCATAGGAAATACAGGGTTAAATCTCTAATCTATCCTATGATAACAACTAATCCCGACAAAACACACCTAAGAGTGAAGAAAAGAAATCTAAAACAAATTCACTCTATCCATACAACTGCTACTAAGCATGAACAGAAGACCGTAGCTCTACATGTGGTCATGTCTAGATCAAGGATTTATGCATGCACATGACAATGATCTATCCCATGTTCATTAACAACTGTTGAAAAGAGATTCAATTAATATCAAATATTTATAATGAAAAGTGTATTCCACACTCAAAGGGTGAATAATTTACAATAGATATAGGTTACATGAGTAACTAATGTGCCATAGTAGTGATCTAGAGAGATCTAGACACTCACTGATAAAAAATGAAGTAATATGCCACCTAGTCCTAGTTAATTGATCCATGCAATCATTAGTTAACTGAGTCACACGTGTGGAAGTGAGAGAAATACATGCAACTATTAGTCATAAAACTGAGGTTTCCATGCATGAGTGACTTCCACTAGTATAATTGAGTGTAGCTGACTCTGAACTGAAGAGGAATGTCCTATTTTGTAGGGGAGTATTCTCTAGAGAGAATATTCTCATCTAAGGAAGTGTTCTCAACATTGGACTATCAAAGTTAGGAAAATAATTTTGGATGAGTGTGTAATATCTCCAACACCACCCTTGAATACTACTAGGGAGTATACATAATGAATGGGTCCCGACAATAGAGGCCATGTTAGGTACCCATGAACAATGCAACTAATGAACACTGAAAAAAGTGAGGAAAGAGGGAAAACCTCATGGGAACCCCCCCCCGCCTCCCCTCAAAACATGATGTATCAAAAGAAGAGAAAACCAAGTGAGATCCACCATGTGGCAAGTATACAGTCTACAAAACCAAGAAAATATGACAATTCAATGAAGCACAATTTGATGATTACATATCAGAATCTGCTTCAATGAGTGTGTTGAAGTTGAAATGTTGTAGTTGATGCTAGTTGAAAATAATCATATCTCTCCAAAAATTAAGGTGTTAGCCTACACCAGTATGGTTGGGCTAGTCAGAGTGCTTCCAAACCATAGAAGAAAACACCCTAAAAGTCATCAAAATAGTGGTGAATGGAACTATAAATGTGTCATAATCAATTAATTTAAGAGAAATGAGAATGGTTCCCATGTATCGTGGATGAAACACATTTGTAATATGTCCTCAAATAATGGCTCAAATGATTCCATGACCAATCATCAATCCAACCACAAATAATATGCGGAGTTGGTACCTTGCCAATATGTTGTTGTATATGCATCTTCGTCAATGAGTTGAAAGAAGGGGAATTGACAAAAGGCCTTGGATACCTGACAGGAAGACAATGTTGTCTTTGAACATGATGTTGAGAATGTCTATAATTAGAGGATGTAGACCTTGAAGCTAACGTTGAAGAGTCTGTTGTTACTAAAAGCTATGGTGTTGGTGCTTAAGAGTCTGATACTCGCAACTCTAATTCTGAATTTGGTTCTGAATCTAGCTATGAAAGCTCCAAAGTTGTATCAATAATAGGTGTATGTGGTGGTTTCTACAACTCAATAGTAGAATGGTCATCTTGTGTGATGGACTAGTGTGTTATAACAAATTGAGTCTGAACGACAGAAATATCGAGAGAACTTTCTATTGGCAATGAACTCCTAACAAAACCAAGTATAAATTTTCCTAGTTTTATCACAGGCTATATGGGATGTACAATCCCTTGTCCATTATTACCAAGGCCACCACCAGTGTATCCCATCTGGTGCATCAATTTTGACCCAAAATGTTGGGATCTAATCCTAACCCCTCTCCATGGGTCATTAGTTAGTAGGATATGTTTTCTATGTAATAAATGCCAACATTAGTTAATAAGGCCTAGTAAATAAAGGAGAATAAGTCAATGTAAGAAGACCTAATAGAATCTTTTACTTCTAGAAATATTTTCCTCTAGAAGTTTCCTTAGAATGTAGAATTAGTATAAATAAGAGTAGGAGGCATTTGATATTTTTGTTTTGGAGTTTATTGTAATAGAGCTATGCTCTGTTGGAGGGTTGCCCCCTCGAAGAGGCAAGTGAACATTGTTATCTCTAATAAAGGTGCTCTTTCTGGTGTTATTCTGGTATTGTTCTAGTTATAATATTGCAAGTGGTATCAGAGCTCCTTCCTAGGAAGAACTTGTGGGGTAATTTTTTTTCAGGGTAGAGACATATTCTGGCATCTTTAAGCTACATAGATTTATCGTTCCATGCATAAACCCATGGTCAGGGACTCATACACGCAAGAAATACAAGTGGTACTTAAGCGCACATTGTTTTCCACCTTTGTAACCTCTGTTGGTACCCCTTCAAGAGGTAGCGCATCAAAAATCACCTGTATACGGATCTGCCTAGATATCCTAAATCCCTCCTTAGATAAACCAATTGGTCACCTAAATGTTATATTTCCACCGAGAACAACACTCGGGAAGATACTCTCTAGTACCTGGGTAGTCAGGTAGTATGGCTAAGGGCACGGTCTAGCCTCTTTAGTTGGTGCCCTGAGATATTGGGTCGAGTACTACTGTTGGACCTTGCACATATATCAGAGAGTTATAGCACAGGGAAAACCCTTGTCTGTAGAAACCTTGAATACCCTAAACCTTGGTATGGAAACATAAACATAATAGGCAAGATCTTTATCTATTGTCGTGTAACTATGTCTCATGCATTCTAGTTGTGAAATTCCTACACATTTCTTCCTGTTAAGCATTTGGCCATTTCATCACTGCAGTATTATGTAGTTTTATGTTTGGGGCCTATCAACACCCTTATGTGTAACATATTCCATTACATTCCTCTCTTCATTCTAATCATAGTGGTACCCTTCACTTTTAATCCTTTTTTTTCTCCACGATCCCACCCCTTTCCGTGACACCCTTATTTGACACCTATCCCATTGGACTCCTCTCTTTTTCCTGATCACCCTGGTGCATCTCACTTTTTGTGGTCTTGATTTTCATCCCAACACCTCATCTACTACCTAAGATCCTACCATGCCAACCACCCGAGCTCAAACCCAAGAATATTGGTATAATAGGTTGTCTAGCTTAGAATCATGAATGGAATCCATCCCCGCTACCATACAAACAACAATCAATGAATCCCTTCCTATAGAAATCCAAGCAGCCATCTATGAAGCCATGCAGTGATTCACAAAAAGTAAGCAGGTAGAGCCTAATGTAGAGGACCATTAGCATTCCCATTATGAGCATACCCATTTCTCCCACTCCCCTTGGGGTTCTGATCCACACTCTTAGAATAAGGTTCCCAAAGTTGACATGCATAAATTTGATGGATCCAACCCAGTAGGGTGGGTCTCTCAAATGGAACAATACTTCTCCCTCCATAATATTTTGGATGATGATACCAAACTCCATGTAGGGGCTTTGTACCCGGATCAAGAAAGATGGTAGTGTTGGCAGTGGCATTAGAAATGTTATCCAGGAATACCCACTTGGAACGTGTTCAGTAAATCATTTTGTGCCCATTTTGATAGGGACTCACATTTTTAGGGTAGACTCGCCAAGTTGCACCAAACTGGATCAGTCACAGACTTCATCATGGCATTTTAAAATTTGGTTATCCAGACTGAGGGATTATCTGATGCATTTTACCTGGAGTGTTTTATCATTGGCTTAAAGGAATCCATCTGGGCTCATGTGAGCATGCATCATCCTACTACCTAGCTGCATGCATGTAAATTAGAAAAGGAAGTAGAGACCATCCTTCAGGCCCCACCCATGAAGGCTCCAATTCTCACTCATCCTTGCCTCAACGATCACCCAACTCTAACACAAACATTGAAGGTCCAAAAGGTATCTCCAGCTGAAATGGAGGAACGTCACAAGAAATTAATTTTCTACTATTGTGATGAAAAGTATTCACCAGGGCATAAATGTAGAGAATAAAATTTCTTCCAAATTGATGCATCTGCTTCATCTCCTTCGGAAGACATCCCATCATATGAGGCTTCTGACCTAGATGAGGCTCCACCAAGTGGTCATGTTCAAGCTCCAGTTGTAACCCTTGTGGAACCAAAGGAACGCATCATATTGCTTCATGTACTCTCAGGTATTTCGGCCCCGTGAACATTGAAGCTCAAGGGATACATCAAACATTGGTCGGTGGTGGTGTTGATTGATAGCGGTAGCACCCATAATTTTATTTATCGTAGGCTTATTGATGAGATCCATTTTTTTTTTATGGCCTATTTCTAATTTTTAAATATCATCGCTAATGGTGGTACTATAAGGTGAGGGGGCTATTGTGAGAATATCAAACTCCAAATGCGCGATTATACTCTAAAAACCCACATGTTCTCTATTTCCATGGGTGGTTGTGATATTGTATTAGGAGTGGAATGGATTCACACTCTGGGGGAAATCACAATGGATTATCAAGAATTATGTATGAGCTTCACCCAAGATGCTCACCCTTATACCCTCTAAGTTCTCCAAGCGAGATCTTCTGAAATCATCAACTCTCACGGGATAGAAAAATTGTTGAAGAAAGACCACCATGGTGTGATTGCTCAATTTAATGCCATCCAGGTCATTGAGCATGCCTCTCACATAGTTCCTCCCATCACTCAACTCATCTTGGACAAGTACCCCAAGTTCTTTGATATTCCCACACCCTTACCTCCCTCCAAGGGTGAGTATGATCATAGCATCCATGTCCATCCGGGAAGTCAACCCCCCAATGTACTTCCCTACAGATATCCATTTTCTCATAAAAATTAAATAGAAAATGTAGTAGTCGAATAAATTCACATCAATTAATTCTACAAACAAAACAGTAACTGCTACTTGATTTTAGAAAATTCAATAATTCCTTTTAATTTAGCACATACGCAAGTGAAATTTAACAACGAATATTAATTTTATAACAGAATAAAAAAAATACATAATTTTAAAATACCTTGGTATGATGCTAATTCCTCTGTCGATCTGGTTGTTCGTTGTTGAACTGGATCAAACATTTCCCAAACCTTGTTCCACCCTGCCAACTAGGACAACTTCCTAGCTCCAGGAGATCATATGGATATCCTGGCCCCCATGCCCAAAACCTCCAGCAAACCGGTGCCCCCTGTACTGATCCAATCCGACTACCGAACTCAAACTCTCCTCTCTCTGTGCAAATCCAAGAGAAATCTCCAAAATCCCATTCCCCGTAGAATGATCCTCCCCCCTTCCTTCGTAAACCTCCTCCCCCCCATATCCCTCCTTCACCGCCTTCTTTTCATTTACTTCCTTCCTTCACATTTATTACCTTATCCCCTTATAATTAATATATTATCCCTTTATAATTAATATCTTATCCCTTTATGTTCAATGTCTTATCCCTTTCCATGTACATAAGTCTTTAAGAAATTAAACTTATAATTTATTAACCCTATTAATTTAATACCCATGTCAATGAATGTAACATGTAATTAATTAATCAATTAATTAATCAAATTGTAACCATTAATTAATTAATAAATATTTAATTAGTATCATTATACCAATCTTTGTTTAATTAATAATATGTTAGAAAAATTAATTACCTAATAAATTTTACTTAATAATTCCCTAAACATATATTCTACTAGGGTTGTTACATACACCCACCCTTAAGGAAACTTCGTCACGAAGTTAAGGTATCTTATGGTACAAGGAAAAGAAACATGGTTCACACATTCATAACAATTAACCGACATTGTCAGTAAGTAATTCAAGAAAACTCATACATAATAGTGTATATGTACAAGAAATCCATGTGTAGCTAGTACATACAAATCTTGTGCATGTACTAATAATCCAACCTGTCATCCTTTAGTAATTTATGTATGCATCCAATCCAGTCAGCAAGACTAGTCTTTTATAAAATACAACACACCAATCAATTGTTTGAGAAATCCTTTAATTACTATTATCCGGTTCAACAATTTTATTTAAACAACTGTGGTTTAGTTACGTAATAATGAATATTCATATATACACATTTCTCCTTCTTTTTTTTGAAGGGGAAACATTAAATTCCACCACAAGACAGATCTCCATACCTTCTCAACTATTACTACTCATCCTTCCTCCCTAACCTACTTCCATCTCCATTCATATCCTTCCTCTGCTAGACTATCTTGGAGCGTCAACTATATTGACCTAACTCCAAATAGAACCTGTAAGCGGAAGTGTCGTTATCTCGACCAAGCTTCCCTAGCAAGCATGTGACAGTCATCATCACACGTCTTGGGGAGCGTGAACTAACACCATCCTCCCATGACTTCAGGTTTCGGAGGATACACAGTGGGAAATGCCTCCACCCCTCCTAATCATAACTAGGGTCCACACCCTACAATGGAATATACAGTGGCACCGTGTTACTGGGGGTTTTGTCATCGTTTATTCGGTTTTGGGCAATGTCATCACCTGAAATCATGCACTGGTCCACATATCATAGCAATGCATCCAAACCGATATAAATTCCACATACAATATTCATACCATAATGTTTCTCAGTTAGTGGTCCTGATATCCACTTTCATCATCATTATCCCTTGGCTATTTCATAGCCCGTAACCTGCAGATTAGTCTATAACACAAACTCATACATTTCTATGCATTATCATCATGTAATTGCATACTATCATCATTTCAATTTGGTATCCATGTACCGATAATTTAACATCAAAGTTTTTCCAGTTAGAAATAGATCTCATAATATCCCATAATTCAATTTCGACACCCATTCATAAGATTATCATCTACCCAAAATAGATTGCATCATATTCAACATCATCCTAATAGCATTTAAACATTAATTAAATTCACATTCTCACAATATGTCACATCATATACATCATCATCAATAACATTTAAGCATTCATAAAATTTACATTCACATAATAGATCGCATTACATACATCATCATCAATAACATTTAATCATTCATAAAAGTTCATACACATAAAGTTTAGGTGTATCACTTAATAGTTTCATTATGACTAGAAAATAAAGTATATAGGCCTCAAGTAATCCTGGATGTCTAAGTCAAAAGGCGGTGTTACATACACCCATCCTTCGAGAAACATGTTCTCGAGGTGGTCAAAAAAGTGAGGGATAGTCTCGTTGTAGTATCTCGACGTCTTCCCAAGTAGCAGATCCTAGACTATACTTGTCCCACTGGACCTTAACTTGGTCTACCAGACGGTTCCTAAGTTGTCGGACTCTACGGTCTAATATGCATAACGGTTCTACCGTGAGGGTTTCCACGTCTGATACCTGCAATTCCTTCTAATTTAGTTTATGTGATTCATCAGCAACATAATGACGTAAAATAGATACATGAAATACATTATGGGTTTTATGCAAGTGGGGTGGCAGTATGAGACGATATGCAATAGGTCCAATTTTCTCTTGGATCCTGAATGGTCCTATAAATCGAGGTGACAACTTTTTCCCCTTCCCGAACCGTATGGTACTCTTATTAGGCCTGATACGAATGAAAACCTGGTCTCCCACTTCATAACTTTGGTCGATCTTGTGTGCATCCGCATAGCTTTTCTGCCTTTCCTGTGCTTCCTTTAGTCTCTGCCTAATCTGAATCACCTGTTCCTCCATTTCTTGAATCAATTCTGGCCCAATTGTTACTTGGTCTTCTAGTTTATCCCAACTTAATGGCATTCTGCATGGCCTCCCATACAAAGCTTCGTAGGGTGGCATTCCAATAGAGCTATGATAACTGTTATTGTAGGCAAACTCTACCAAAGGTAGGTACTTCTCCCACTGGGTTTGATTATCCATTACATACATCCTAAGCATGTCTTCCATGACTTGATTTACTCTCTCAGTTTTCCCATCTGTTTCAGG
>ML777960.1:1738114-1748293 GCA_009831015.1 Picea engelmannii
ATATATATATATATATATATATATCGAATGGAAAAATGAGGATAGTGGATTACAACTAGGAATAACATTGTTAGAAATTTAACAATTACCCTATTAAGGATAAGATGTTTGAAGTATTGTAAATTGGGTTTAGCTTGAGTGGTTGGGAGTATATTGTTATAATGGCACTCCCCAAGTGATGTGTTGATCTCATAATGAGTATATTGTTGTAATGGCTTTGACCACTATTGTTGATCAACCTTGTGCCTTGAAGATTATAGGGTTTATCCTAAGTATCATCCTCGAAATGAGGGGAAGTACTAAGAGATTTTACTTGGACTTTGTACCTAAAAAAATGATATGTTTGAAGCATTATTGATATATTGATTATTTGAACCACAATGGAATGTTGTAGATGACTCCATATCCAATCACACTTTATAATAATAATATCACACTTTATAATAATAATATGTAGAAATCATTTTGTAAAAGAACTATATGACATGTCTTTCTCAAAAGAGTATTACCCCTAACCTTATTTAAGAGACCCATGTAAGAGGATCAATATAAAGTTGTGAACCATATAATAAAATAGCATCCAAATATGTTAGTAGTACAACTAACAAAAGGTAACTCTTATATTCAAACATTAAAGGTGAGAAACTAATTTACCAGTTGTGGAGTCTTTATGAGCATCATTCTAGAGGTAATAAGAAGGCAATAAGGTAGAAAAAAGATCATTGTATAAAACTTGAGAATAAATTCTTGGAAAAATAAATAAATTCAATATCTCAAGTAATATGAATTAGTTTCATTAAGTTTGTTTTCATAAAATGTGAAAGTACAAAATCTTGAAATTCAACTATGGTGCAAGAGTGTTGAACTTTCTACATTGGTAATAAGTTTATTGTTAACCTTTTCGATGTCTTAAAAATAAAACATTGTTGCATGGTATGGAGAGGTATTTGGTCACTAAAAAATAAGCAACTTAGAAGTGATCTATGTGGAAAGGTGGGACACTTTTATACACTCCTTATAGTACGATGGTGCACATAATTAATAGAACATAGTAATGAAATTATGTTAACATAGAGTAATGTGTGTGTATTAATACTCAAAATGTGTATTATGTGTTCCCCTTGGGCCTAATATTATTGACTTAGGAGCTTAACTATGGACATTAAAATAAGACATGTAATGTGTGAATCATTATAAATTCACTTAGATATGCTAATGTGACCTATGTAACTTTGAGGAAGTGTAGAGGACACTAGATATTCATGCAAAGGTATGAGGAAATGATGCTAAGACACTTTTTATCTAGTCATAACCATAGGTGTCAGGGGCACACTTTTTAGTTATGTGTCGTTATGGGACAATCATAATGGAATAATCATGGATTTGTCATGAAGGAATAGTCATGATGGATAATCATGGAATAATCGTGGTGGTATAATCATGGAACAATCATGATGGAATTATCATGTAACATTCTTGGTTGAATAACCATGATAGGTAATCATGGAATAATTATGATAGGATAATCATGATGGAATAATAATGGAACAATCATGATGAAATGATCATGGAATATTCATGATGGAGTAGTCATGGTGAGATAATCATGATGGGTCATCTTGGAGTAATCATGGTGGTATAATCATGATGGAATAATCATGGAATAATCACAATGGAGTAATCATGATGGAATAATTGTGGAACAATCATGGTGGAATAAAATGGATTCCTTATTTAATTAATAACAAAAATACCAAGATCAAACAAGGGATAACTTATCACACCTGGAGTATCCCTAGAAAATTAACCCTCTTGTAAATTGTTGTGGTTAACGAAAATGTCATTTGATAGTGAATAGGATATGAATCACCAAAAAAACATTAACGTTAATGATTTATCAGGAAGTGGATGCTTTCAAATTTCCTAAATGGATTTAAATCAGCTTGACTTGAATCATTAGATCATTAGTAGAAATTTGAAAAAATTAAGATAGAATTTATATTTGAATAGATGCTACATTTATATTTGAACACCCACTACTACCTACAAGATGGTGAATTAAGAAGACATGTTGGAGTTTGGGAAATTTCCTGAAGGAAAGAAGGGGAAAGAACCTCATAATTTAAGGTTGTATGCATCTAAGAATAATAATAATTTAGTGGAGTGTTTGGTATGAATGACAACAGGATGGGGTTTCTAGTTGAGAGTAGCTAATTAAATATCTTATATTGTCTTAATATCGTGTACTCACATAGATTTGAATTGCTTAAGGAATTATGGAAATTATGGCTAACCCTCTAGGATAAATTGATGTAATGACAAAGAATCTCTTTCTCATTTGAATGTTAATGGGTACTCACATTCGGTGAGGTAATGAAAAAGTTTGTAGAACAATGTTAAGGTTTATATGTTATGAGGTGGGGTACTCACATTTGGTGAGGTAATGAAAAAGTTTGTAGAACAATGTTAAGGTTTATATGTTTTGGTCATAGAAATTGTGTGCTCTTATATACATGGAACTTTAAAGGTAAGGAAAATAGGTTATGGGATTGGTTGAGTATTATAGATTGGTGAGCTAATACCTAGTATGAAGAGTAAGAAACTTGTATTCCAATTATTGGTTATGTAATTTTTTATTATGTGAGAAAATTCTTCTGATCATAAATAATGATGGTTACATGTGACTATGAGTATGTGTAAGAAGGTTGGTCGCTTCCCTTAATGGATTTATTTCGTCCAGGTGAGTATGGTTGTTTCTTGTAAAACTAACTATTGCATTGTAAAGGAAGGTGATTGAATTTCATAAGATGTATGGATTGATAGTTGAGGTATGTAGTTATAATTAGATTAGAGAATAATCGTTATAATTAGTTATGTAGGTATGTATTGTGATGTGGATGAGAGAATGAAATAAAAAATTGCAAGGTTGTGACTAGTAATACATTTGAAAGTACCAAGTGGTTTGACATTGGGACGTTTTCCTACCAATTTTATGAACTAGGGAAATCATCATAACATGTTAGGAGTTATATTCTAAAGAGAGGTTGAATAGTCATAAATAGTAAGTTTTAATCCTACTTAACCTTGGTTGGGTATGCATTGACTATTGTGAGCTCGGGAGAGTGACCTAATAATTTAATTTGCATGTAATAAATAAAAAGCATGACAACTCTATCAAATTAATTGATGTGGCAATTTTTATGAGTTAGAAGTATCTTTGGTATGAATTATTTATATCAAAGGAAGTAATGTCAAATTTTGGGTTATTAATAAAAGATGAAGAATACTGGTAACAAAATCATAATTGTTAAAAGGGATAAATCACTAGGGATGAATCATTCATAAGTGTAAGTGGTTAATTATTAATTATTGTGACCAGAGTTAAATCCTTAAATCTTATTCGATACAGAAATCCTTGGAATGAGTTAAGAAAATGATGTTATGTAACATTAGAACCTTCAAAGAGGATGAATATATGTAGAATTCTACATGACAGGAGATGATGAGTTAACAATTGATATATTGACAATATCACTCAACATAGCATTATAATCATTCCTTAGCTGATTGGAAACAAATTGAAATACGGATAATATAGGAACTTCACAATAATGAATAGAATTCTACATGACAGGAGATGATGAGTTAACAATTGATATATTGACAATATCACTCAACATAGCATTATAATCATTCCTTAGCTGATTGGAAACAAACTTGAAATACGGATAATATAGGAACTTCACAATAATGAAGGTAATACCTTAATTATAGTGAGTCTATATGATTTTGGTATGGAACATGTGTATGAGTTGATGAATGTACATATCCTTGGTCGATGATGATGAGTAGTTTTTATTCGATATGATGTTTATATTGTGATGTCTTAATATTTTGGTTTAACTAATAGAAGATGGTGTTTTGGTATCATCATCCCCTCGTGCTTGCCTCTACTAATAATTAAGTATGATGGAACTAGACACCTATGTGATTATCTAGACTACGATGAGTATTGACATCATTAAATATTCTTGATAATCACTGTGATACATATATTTGAGATCAAGGAGTGTCTATGTGATTATCTAGACTACGATGAGTATTGACATCATTAAATATTCTTGATAATCACTGTGATACATATATTTGAGATCAAGGAGTGGGTTAAGGTGATTAAAGAATGTAGGATTTATGGATAACATGGTGCATATGAGAAATGGATATATACATTAGATTGACGTTTTTGAAATTCATTAATGTCATGGGTTGAAAAGAGGGTCTTTCAATTATTAAGTAATTCATATATCATGATGGATGGCACATTCTAGATCCATTGTTGCAATTCGGATGAATTGTGGTTATGTAGGCACATATTGATGTAACAACGAAGAAGTGTGTTAGATAACTATACTCTAGTTGGAACTTAGTGGATATTAAATATTGATCATAAAATAAAGAGTTTATGGTACCTATGATTTCATCCAGTTTTATACTAGTTAATTTTTTTTCCACAAGGTGCAAAAGACCCAATACATATCATAACTTTGAAAAAACATTTCCTAAAAGAGGAGCATATGTAGTGCCCCATCACTATTATAATTATCCTATATTGGAAAACTTAGCAGGAACATATCCATATACTATATGGATATTTTGATGGTATTTTCTATGGAATTCAATGTGATACTTGCATTCATTATTGCTTATGTGTTTGTGCATTTTCAGTAATACATTTTTGCATATGATATGAGTTATACTAATGATGGAATATAATAGTTAGTATGAGGTTCTTTACTATTTATGATGATATGTTCACATGATGGCATGCAATAGTTAGCATGTGGTTCTTTGTTATTCATGATGATATGATGATGTTATGTTCTTATGATGGTAGGCATACAGTAGTTAGCAGGAAGTTCTTTTCTATCCATGGCGACATTATGTTCTTCTATTCTTATGATGACATGTGGTAGTGACCATGCAATTCATTGCTACTCATGTTAATATTATATATATGTTCATATAATGGTATGTGGTAGTTAGCATGTAATTATTTGATATTCATTGTAGCAAATCCAACCACCTATGTACACCATTTTAGATGATGGGGTAATCAAAAACAACTTCCAATATTTCTCTAATATTCAACGTAAATGAAAACCTTGGTACCCTATGTACCTAAATCAATATCATTTATTGGTTGTATCATTCAACATTAGGAGAAAGATTATGGCAACCTTAAACATTCAATTTCAATCTTAACACGTGAATGAAATCCTACAATGTGTTTTTCCGTGATTATGAAAACTAATCTATAAACACATAATTAGAAAAACTAGAAAATAACAAAATGCAAATAAAAACACAGTAATATGGTTTTTCATGACACTGCTAGATTTATCTTTTGGGGAAATAATCCTCCAATTTCCTACAAATGAAGGATGTTCCACCCAACCTTAGGATCTCTATCACACTTAATATTTATATGGCATAGGCCACCCTAGAGTTGAGGTATATGGTATGACCCCAATGGAAGCATATATGGGGTTAAATGTATATTATATGACCCCAAGGGGACATATATGGGGTTAAATGTATGTTTTATGACCCCAACGAGGGAATATATCGGGTTAAATGTACATGTAATTGGTAAATGTATATGGATTAGTGGCCATCCTAATAATAAATGGGCCACATGTGCAATGTGTGTATAGGTGTATATAGAGATCATGTAGTCATTATTGAGGACATGTGATTTGGATGTATGAATGTATTGGGATATTTGGAGGGGGTTCCCTTATTATTTAAGGAGTTAATGTGAAACTCGTATCTCTTATCTATCTTCGAGTTGTGCCCCATGCTCACATTGGTGTACATGGTGTGTACTTATAGTTTATTATGATATTTTAATATTTTGGTCCATAACATTTGGGATCAGAGCATACGATTCTAGGGTTTTTCTCCTTCAAACAAGTCATCCTAGAATTTTCACTGTAATTTTTTTGAAGAAGTTTTGGGACTAGTCAAAAACAATAACTTCCACGGGATATATATCTTAGAAATTGTAGCAACCCAAAACTTGAAATTTTTACCATAGGTGTTGTTCCTGAGTTTATACTTTAAGGCTCTAAAGTATACCGTCAAGGCATCCAAAAAAGGTAGAGATAATTAATGGGTAAAAAGAAAAAGTTTAAAGGAAACTAAGATCACGGTCGGTTCCTTAACTGTCTTTGTCTAGCTTCCCATTGTTCTTGAATGCTAATATCCCTTTCAATTGTAGCCCATGATCTTTCAAGTTCTACCCATGTATTTGTTGTTTGTAAGATGGTATTGAATAGGTTTAACGCAATGCTCATTTGATCTGATAGACTGGGTTCTATAATGGGCTGTCTGGTAACTAGAACAGTCATGAAAGCTGAGGGTTTCTTTTTTGTAAATCAAGAGTATTTTCGAGGGTCGCAAATTTCTGGTTCAAAATTATAAAAATAGAACTTCCAAAGTATGAATTAATAGTATAACATAAATAAAGGCATTTTCTAGTATCTGAGTCAAAGTTAAAGGAGACAGTGGACGAAATGAAGAAAAAGGAAACATGTAGTTGTATAACAAAAATGAGGCATCAATTTAAGAAGAATCTCATTTTAAGTTAATACAAGAAAAGGGATGATAACTTTGCAGAAGCATACAGTTTCAGAGTCCTAAAACATTTATAGGTCTTATATTTGTTGAAAGCCGATACAGAGGAAAAACTACAAACGATTAGATAATCTGACTGTTTCAATTACTATAATAGAAATTACCATATGAAACACTTCAAACAAAAGTATGAAATAAAAATAGAGTGACAGAGAAACACATAACTCAAGCTTGACCAGATCTAGAATCTTCAATCTATATTGTATTAATTCAGGCAAAACGAAGTTAACTCTTTACAATTCCCTCCAGAAAAAATCCCTTTCTTAGTCTTGAAAAATTATATTTATACAAAACCACCAATCTTAGGACAGTTGGTGATTTATGAACTCTTAGAAACTAACTATTTGTTAAAAAATAGATCCAAAACTGTTTTCATGATCTTCTCCATTTTTCTATTTTCTTGGAAGTAGATCTCTTCCAAATAATACTTTTACTTTGTTGATGACTCTCCTTCTTTTGATTTGATACATTTAATGCATTTCTCCAGGAACTGTGTAAAATTTCTGGGGGGTTCTGGAAAATATCTTGCCTCGAACAGATAAACCTTTCTCTGAATCTTAGAAATGTGGTCATCCACTCCTGTATCTGTAAACTTTATTGACTGCAGCTTTAATTTTGGCTCAACTAACAACCTGTCCACTAGGGTGACATCGATTTTTCTTAGTTGTGAAATTTCCATTTGGATTTCACTCAAATTTTCCCTAAAATTTAATTGATGTCTTACAATATTGATCTGTCCCAAAAGTCATGTACACTAGCCTTTTCCAATATTTAATGACCCTTTGTCTAGAAGATCAAAAACTTCTTCATGGAAATCTTTGATTTCTTTGGCTATTCTTTTGCTTTTAGTTATGTTGGTTTCCCATAGCTTGAGCATGATGTCGCCTCTGATTTGCTCTGTGGCTGATACTTTCATAGTTTCGGATACCTCTTCACCTGTCGAATATATAATTGCCTTTTGGAGGGTAATCCTCACTGCTTTGGCTTCTTTTTCTCTTAGGATAATATTTCCAAAGGCATTATCTACTTCTTGAAAGTAATTCTGAATAATTTCTATCTTGGAAATCAATTTATGTTGTTCAATTTCTATTTTTGAATGCACTTCCAGTGACTGGGCCTGGAAAGATTTTAAGTCTATAATTTGATCTTCCATTGATATTAATCTAGCCTGCAACTGTTCTGCGTGCTCCTTTTGTTGAGTAATCTGTAGTTGATTTGTTTGTATTTCCTGGCTCATTTCATCCAAACTCGTTTTGAGCGATTGAACCTCTAACCTTTTGGCAACCCTTGTCTGCTACAAACTTTTACTCATTTATTCTCTAATGCTCTCCTCAGAATTATTTAATTGCTCTCGCAATTGTGCTATGATTTTATCACTCTTCTTTATCCTTGTTATGATTTTTCCCACGGTAAAAAAGTTTGTTGTTTCCATGGCTCCCATGGAACCTGCTACCTCTGTAGCAAAATCTTCTTCCTCCAAATGTTGTCCGTCTATCAGAACTTTATTTTTTTTAACCATGCTCCCCTCCTTCTTATGCATCTCATGTTTCAGGATGGCCTTCCATTTTCTACTGAAAAAATAATCGAAAGGAGGAATATCATCTATGGGAATGGAGTTAAGGTCATCAACAAAAAGAGCTCCCATCTGTGGCAGTCCAAAAGTGGATTGTAAGGGAGTTAAGGAGGCTATGGGACTCCCTATCTCTGTAGATCCTTTCCCTCATGTTGCCTTAGGCATGTTGACATCAACCTTTTTTGATGAAGTGGGAGTAGGCTTACCAGACTTGGGAGGTCTCCCTGACCTTTTCTCTGGTCCGGTCTTTTTGCTTAGTGGAGCCTTTCCACATCCTGTAGGGCCTTTTTTGGATTTCCCTTCTTTTGTGCTTCCTGCTCGAAACCTGGTGGAAAGCTTTCTGGCTTTTAGGGGAGGGTGATTTCTTCCCCTTGAAGTACTTGGCACAGACCACTCCGTCGATGCTTCTGAAAGGTCCAAAAGCTGACTTGCAGGTCGGACGACAGTGTCTGTACTCTTTCCAACACTTCTTTATAAGATTTGGTCCCTTTGAACACGTTGTCCCAAGGGGAATCCTCATGTTCATAGGATTTCATATTACAGTGTATCAAGTGTTTATTCACTAATTGATAAGGGTCATGCCTCTTGTACTCAATATTTACCAGTTTAATTTCTTCGATTGCTTCTGCTTCCACCCTAGAATGTCCCAAATTTAGTAATGAAAATTTCCCGATGTGCACAGGGAAGATGGGCCAGGACTTCTTTTGAGCTTCCTTCAGCTCTATTCCAATACTGCCTTTTATTATTTGGTGTGCCACTTGTTAGGATATTTAGACACTTAGGAGTTAGTTAAGATCTACTTGGTCTAATATGTCGTTAGGTAAAAGTGTGTTTCTTTAGTATGCACTAGTATGCATTTGTAGTTAGGCAATCCAACGGTCACGATATGTTCCCGACATAGAGTGATATGACGGTTCATATTCTCCTCGATCTTAATGGCCATTGATCCATGGCTTAACACCCGATTGGTCCATGATCTCTATTTAAAGAGTATGGAGGGTCATTTGTCGATGATCGATTGTGAGAAACTCTCTTGTAAAATCTCTCTGTAATCTTTTTCTTTTCATTAATAAACTGCTCCAAGTGGTCGTGTTGGCTGGGGCCGTGGATGTTTCCCCGTAGGGGTTTTACCACGTGAAAACATCGGTGTGTTGATCTTTGATCTGGTTTTGTGAGTGGTTACTGAAGGTGTTCATCCTCTGTTGGAATACCTGTGTTGTCAAACATGGTATCAGAGCTTGTTTGAAGACCCGCTCCTGTTGTAGATCGAGATCGTGAAGCCGATTTGCCAAATCTCCATTTTCTGGCATTTATGTACATTTCTGGGTTGAAATGACTGTTCCATTTCATCCGGAGCATGCTTTTCATTCAAGAACACTTTTCGTTTCACTCGAAAAGGTTTCTGTTTGCCCAAGATACGGCCATTACAGTCAGAATCTGGAGGTATAAAGTCTGAATACGCATTTTTAAATTTTTGCAAAGTTTTGATTGTATTTTGGTTTGTATTTTTTTTTTCGGGATGCTACTCTTTTAGATCTGCATATGCTATTTGCCCCGCGCCTTGTGCGATCTCGGAAAATCAGAAACAGATAGGAAAAGGTGCATCTTCCGGGTAAGCTAACCGAGATCTAACCCTTGTTGTCATCGAGAAGCAAATCTTTTTTCTTGTGTGAAAAGAGTTTTTTTGGAGCATGCTCTCCAAGGTCTACTACTACTACTACTACTACTACTACTACTACTACTACTACTACTACTACTACTACTACTACACCCCCAATCCTCCTTCTGAACATTACAATATGTTTTGCTAGACCAGTTGGTTAAAACTTGCCTTATTAAGTAAGAGGTCTTGAGTTCAAGTCTCTCTTTTGTTACTTTTTTTGAAAAAGTTCATGCTAAAAATTGTAAAG
>ML777960.1:1756238-1788143 GCA_009831015.1 Picea engelmannii
ATTCTTTTAAGTCATATTGAATTTTATACATTGCATCCATTTTTGTATCCTAATCCATTTATTTGAGAAGAGTTCTTCAAATTTTTCCCATGTTGTGTGTAATCTAGTATCTTCATCAAGGATTTTACACCACATAGAAGCTTCCCCCGAAAATTAAAATATTCTTGACAAGGACTCAAATAATTTTTCCTTATCATTCTCGACCATTCCACTTGATTTATTTAATCTTTATCTTCATCTCATGTAAATGCAGGTATTGTCATTGATTCTTAAGCAAGGTCTAAGCACAACCCTCAACTCCACACCTCAATATATTAGAAATAATAATACAATATGGTTATTATCATTTTCCCAATAAAATATCCTATATTTTATCTTTCCAACATCTTTTGAATTGCCTCAATCAGAAATCACAATCAAAAGTTGTGATAATTTTGAATTCACGTACCTTTTAAAACCCTAGTTTCGAGACTTTCTTGCTAGTCGACCTTTCTCCTAATGTATCTCTAAAATTTTGTCACTTATGAGACTCAAATTTTGGACTATAGTATTAAGATATGGTATCTCTACAATTCCATAAGTATAAACAAAATTCGATGTACCAAGTGAAAGTTATGGTAACTTTCCCAAAACTTGTTGATTATTGGCCCTTTCTAGAGAGTGAACTTGTATGAAATGCCATGTGTCCATTTTTTTGCTATGATTTTAGAAATTAGACCTAAAACAATATGGACTATCATGTTTTCAATTCAACTAGTTTCACTCAATTTGGATCTTTACAAAAGAATATATGATTGTTTTACCCAGAACACTTGTTTGAGAGTAGTTTTAGGGCTAACCAAAAACTCCAACTTACATAGGCTATATATTAGAAATTATAATGAACCAAAACTTGAAATGTTTACCACAAGTACTTAACTATGTCTCCTCGGGCTTAAAAAAATTCACATTATGAAATTTTACCAGAAAAAGTTTTAGAAAAAATTCTCAAATGACTTGTTTGAAACTAATTTCAAGACTAGTCAAAAACCCTGACTTATACATGTTATATATTAGAAGTTATAGAGAACCAAAACTTGAAATTTTTACTACGATTGATTTCTTATTTAACCTTAGGCTCCCAAAAAAAAATCTATGTGATACTTCCTAAAAAAAACTATACCAATAATTCCAAGGTGACTTGTTTGAAGGAGAAAGACCCTAGGATTGTATGCTTTGAAACCAAATGGTATGGACCAAAACCTTAAAATATCATAAGAAGAAAAAATTACAAACCATGTACACCAATATGATCATGGAATACAACTATAATATAGATAATAGATATGGGTTACAATAACTCCTTAAGAATAGGAGAACCTCCTCCAAATATCCCAATACATTCATACATCCAAATCACAGGTTCTCAATAATGACTACATGATTTCTATATATACCTATTCACACATTGCACATGTGGCCCCTTTATTATTAGTCTGGACACTATTACATTTCCATTTAACCATTAAATTTACATTTAACCTCATATATTCCCCTCTTGTGGCATATATGACCCTTTATTATTTAACCAACCACTATAACATTTGGTTTCAAAGCATACAATCCTAGGGTTTTTCTCCTTCAAACATGTCACCTTGGAATTTTCGCTATAAATTATTTTATAGAAAGTATCAAATACTGAATTTGTTATTAGTATTAGGTGAAATAGAAAATTACCTATGGTAAAAATTTCAATTTTTGGTTTGCTATAATTTCTAATATATAACCTATGGCAGTCATGATTTTTAACTAATTCTGAAATTAGTTTCAAACAAGTCATATGGTAATCTTATCTATAACTATTTTTTGGTAAATTTTAAGAATACTTAATTTTAAATAGCCTAAGAAGACAGTGAATTAATTGTGTTAAAAACTTTAGGTTTCAGTTCACTATAATTTCTTATATGTAGCCCATGTAAGTTAGGGTTTTTTACTAGCCTTAAAACTAGTCTCAAATGGATGTTCCGGATAAAATAGACATATAGGATTATCTAAATATATAAATTAAATGAAACTATTTGAATTGTAAATATAATTTCAAATAGTGTTTCAGGTCCAAATTTCATAATCATATCATAAAAATTGGTTTTGTGGCAAACTTTACAAATTCGCTCTCTAGAAAAGGACAAAAATCAACAAGCTTTGGGAAAATTATCGTAACTTTCAGTTGGCACATCAAATTGTGTTTATACATATGGAATTGTATAGAAGACATACCAAAGTACTACATGCATAAATTCCAGATACATAACTTCTAAATTTTAGAGATACATCAAAAGAAATGTCTCTCAGAAGGATAGACTCACTCCAAATCAGGGTTTTAAAAGGTATACTAACTTAAAACTTCATAACTTTTGATAGGTATGTTTGATTGAATTGATTAAAAAACCATTGGAAAAAGGAAAAAATAGTATAAAATATTTTTAAAATGATCATAATTATTTTATTCCAGGCCAGGAGTGGGTAGAAATCATAACTCCATGGGATGATTGTTATTGCATTAGATTGTAGATTAATAAATACATAAAATTGTGACTATTGGTCTTCCATAAATGAATATGTTTCCTATCACCTGTAAATCTTCATATTTACAATTATTTACATAGGTAACACAATCCCAAGGATTATGTGTCCAACATTCCCCCCTTAATCTGAAGGGGGGTGTGTGAGTCCAAGCATCATTCTGAACTTTTTTATTTTTTCTCTTCCAAGCGCTTTGGTGAAGATGTATGAATTTGCTCATTTATGGAAAAATATCCCAAGTGAATAGTCTTGGCCTCTACATGATATCAAATCAGGTGACACTTTGTGTTGATGTGATTTTTTTAATCATGGAATCTAGGATTCTTGGCCAACTTGATTGGAAAAGTATTGTCAACTAGAAGAGGACTATAATTCACTTATTTCTCCTTCAAATATTAAAGTATTTTCCGAAGCCACACAATCTCCTTTGTCGCTTCTGCAATTGCCACATATTCTTCCTTTATTGTGGAATCTGTTGGAATTGATTGTTTGCATGATATCCAAGAGACATTTTTTGATCCAAGACTCGTTAGATAGACTGAAGTTGACACTCCATTTTTATTATCCCCATCAAAGTCTGAATCAGAATATTTGATCAGGTTGAATTCATATACCTTAGAGTAATTGAGTCCAAAATATTGAGTTCCTTTCAAGTATTTTAGAAGAACTATTTTTTCAACAAACCAATGTCCTTACATGGCTTTTGCATGAACCTAGAAATAATCCCAACAACAAATGAAATGTCTGATATAGTGGTAGTAATATAGATAAGACTTTCCAGAAGCTATCTATACTTGGTTGCATCCTCAAATTCATTCCCTTATTTTGATGTGAGTTTTGAATTATGTTCCATTAAATTAGAAACAATATTTCCCTCAGCCATTCCAAACTTGTTCAACAGTTCTCCAATGTACTTCTTCTGGGAGACGAATATGTGCCTTGGATTTTGAATCACCTTAATGCCCAAATAGTAGTGAATATGTCCCAAATATATCATCTTGAAGCCTTTCTTCAACTCTTTGTTTGTGGATGCAATGTAGCTTTCATTGTTCCCTATTATTAATACATAATCTACATATAATACAAGATACACAATTATTTTTCTAACTCTCTTGACAAACAAAGTTGCATCGCCAAGATTAAAATGCTTGAAATTTAATTTCAGGAGATGCTCAGTTAACTTTTCATACCATGCTCGTGGTGCTTATTTCAATCCATATAAGGATTTGATGAGATTCCATACCTTATGTTCTTTTCCCTTCACAACAAATCCTTATGGTTGAGACATGAACACATTATATTTCAATTCTACATTCAACAAAGCAGTCTTCACATCCATTTGATGAATTTTCCATCCATTTTGTGTTGCCATGGAAAATAGAGTGTGATTGTCAGCACTGAGAGTCACCCTCAGAATGCTAGAGGATAATCCTAGTACCCATCAAATAGGTTTGTAATGGTAATTTTATGATAGAGGGTCAAATGGATAAAACTCATCATAGCAATGCTCAAACACAGAAATTTATAGGCAAGAATGCATGAGCAAGTGAGATCTTGGCTAACTTTAGTCAATGATTTAAAGCTAAGTGTGAGTAGATGGAATACTTTAATGAGAAGGATGAATTAGTATACTATTAGCATCAAGCCTTAATAGTAGACAAATGAAGAAAAAGCTCAGACACAAGAACTTCTTGAGCTAAATTTTAAAACACTGATAATAATTATAGCAACATCACAATCAAGCATACATTGTAACACATCTATAATATCTCAATTGAATCATTCAATGATGAGAAAATCAGAGTAAGAAAGAATTAAGATAATGGAAAAGAATGTTGACTTCTATTAGGCAAAATATCTCATATCTCATACATAAAAATCGGAATCTGGCTCTCTTACATCAAAAAATTACATAAGGGAGTCTATGCTCGACCATTCGAACCCAAAAATGTCATTCTAATGTTGTATTTATAGCTTAAACAATGGGTGATAGCACACAATTCGATGATAGCACACAATTCGAGTTGTATCCTCTTACATAGGATTCTCCCACTAAATGTTGAAAATCTTACATCTGTACAAGTGGAAAAAACAAACTGCTAAAAACTGGGAAAATGTTGGCAACAACCACAACACCATAATCTTTGCATAGTGAGTTGTTCCTTGAGCACATATCCTTTGTGCCATGTGTCCACCAGCTCCAACAGACCTCCAAGAATCTATGTTAAGCTCCATTTTCCACCTAGTGACTATTGATTCCCTCAAAACCCATCAAAAATGGAATTGGCAGCGAACCCTGAAGCGTTGACTGTATCATCCAGTTCGTAGCGGATTTCACAGTGAATTCCGTAGCAAATTCTACAGCACCCGCCTGTGTAGACTATTTCGTAACAGATTTCATAGCGGGGTTGCATTTTTTGTCTGTCTAGGTCATTTCACAGCGGATTTCGTAGCGACTGTGTAGCTTTTGTATGGTGTGGATCATTTTGTAGCGCATTTTGTAGCGAACTTGCAATTTTGTCTATGTAAATCATTTCGCAGTGCCAGGCGCTATGAAATCTCCTGTAGTTCTCTGTGTTGTGCATTTTGAGCCAAAAATACCCAAAAACCTTAGCAAAAGGTGTATAATCTTGTAGATTCCTCCTAAGCAGTTATAATCATGATACTTCCCACAAAAACTTCAAAATGCAAGGATGGCCATCTTCAAAATTGAGGGTCTTTCAGCCACTCCATTTCACCTCCTTAGTCTGGTACTTCTCCTGGTTGCAGCTTGAGCTAGCACATTAATATTTCTTTGAGCTAAATCATCTTTGAAGGGTTGTAACTCCATCTTGAGCTTTCTAATCTGATATTGTAAGTCTTTGTTCTGCCTATATAGATTTCTAAGCCTCCTATGAAGGGGCAGAAATCTCTTTGTTGTAAATCTGGCCAGATCAATGGTTTCCTTATACATATCCATAAGGCCCTTCAACTTTTTCCTCTCAGCCAACCCTTCTTCCTTCAGGTGAGAAACCTCCTTTCTAGCATCTCTGATTTTTCTGATCAATCTTTTGAAAGTAGGGTTCTTAGGGGGAGTAGTTATGTCTATGAATTCAATGTGTTTTTCAGCAGTCTCAATTTTACCCTTTTCCTTCCTCTTGACAGGAGATTTTTCTATGACCTTTTATGCAGTAGTTTCCTTCTTGGTTTCTGACCAAGTGAGGGGCCTCCTATCTCTAGTATCAACTGCAGTAGTAGGTGAGGGGAAGAGTAACTTTCTCCCTTTTTTTACTGTGGTTTTAGCTGAGGGAATTTCTTCTAGTTCTAGAGAAATTTGGGGTGAAAATTCCCTCTGTGGAGAGTGATGAGCTCCTCCTTCTTCTTCTTCTTGTTCCTTAGGAGCCTCATCATCATTGGAAATGTGTTTTCCCTTTCTCTTGTTTTTTGTCTCTGTGTGGACAACACTATCATCTTTCAAAGGGATATGCACCTTAGATTGAGGAGTAAGGGCTACATTTAGTTGCAGATGTGCAGAGGCAATGAATTTCTCCCAAGCTATGTTTATTTTCTTCAACTCCTCCATTACAAGCATCATAATCAAACCTTAGTGGAAAACACTTATGTCCACAGCCTTGGACTTGGCTTGGACACTATCAGCCATTTTCCTCTTACTCCTAAACAAATAGAAAGGGATGTTCATTAGGTCTTTGCCTATGAAGTGCAGCAAAAGTCTAATGTGATATTGGTAAATCATATTGAATCTTCCCTCACAGGTAAAATATCTTTGGATCACCTTTAAAATCTTGTCAAATCCCTCAACCAAGTGGCTCCTAGATACTCCCTTTGATAGGTTATCTCCCTAATGTTCTTCTTTGAGGAACTCTTTAGAGAAGGTTGCATTAAGAGTCATGGATTTAAACCATCTTTCACCAGTGTTGGGTATCTCAATAGTTGTTGCAATGGTGGCTTCGGAGACCTCCATTTCAAGGGTTCCCACCTTGGTTTTAGTGCCATCAAAATTTAAAGCAAAATCTCTAGCTACCTTAGGGTGTCCCCTCTGCATATTCTGATAGAAATTTAAACATCCAACCCTTTGGAAGACCTCTATGATCATAGGTTCAGCATCAAACAACTTCATATCACAAGGCTTTGTCCTGACTACACTCCCACCCTTGCGAGACTTCTTTTTTTGAGGTGTATCCATTTTCTATTATAGAAGGAAAAATAATATAGTAATCTGAGAGATATGAAAAGAAGAATAAAGAACAGAGGTCTTGGGGTTTGGAACGATGGTCTTTTTAAATTTGGCTTCTTCTAAGGATTCATAGTTTTCATGTTTTTTTTATTGTTGATCTTATGAAAGGGCTATTGAAGGTTAAGAAATGGAATAAAATCCTCCAGGAAAATGGATATGCAAGGAAGAAGCAGTTGCCAAAGCTTTTAATCTAATAATTCACCATCATGCAAGGTCATCACCATGTTAATCAGCAAGGCTCTTTAAAATTTCAGCATAGACAAACTTCAGACTTGGAAAAACAATGGAAAATATAAAGGAAAAGAGTTGATGAAGGGTATATGATCAGAGGATAACGATGTTGAATTTTATGCACAGGTTTGCAATGCTGGAACAGAGGATCTGTAGCACAATTCGTAGCAGATTTTGCAATATAGAAGCAAGGGCCAAGAAAGAGAAAGGCACAATAGCTTAGACAACAATATCGGCTCAATTATAGTAGAAGGGGCTGATGATACTGCATATAGGCTGAGAATTTGGTGATAGAAAAAGTAAAGGAGCAAGTTGGTAATGTAGATCCTCAATTTGTAGCGCCCAGGAAAAGAAACATAAGTACATCTTTAAACTGATTTTCAACAGATCTCAGAAAACTCAAGGAGTACCTGGACACTATGGCTTGATAGTAGATATGATTAAGAGTGTATGAAACTGCCTGCAACAACTCTAACCTTCAATTCCCCTCTTACAGCCAGTCTGTAGAAGAATCTATAGTGCCTGTCTGAACTTAGGATTTTCTGTAGCGCTGAACTAGGAGAAAAATTCAAATCTTTTAGAAAACAGTTAGACAGCCTTAAATGAGTAAATCTCAAATTATTTACTTTAAATCATGGATGCTAAAATCAATTAGATCGGCTGACACGAGCCTCATAAGTGCAATAATGGTAATGAGGGAGGATGTACTCAAGATACGCTACGAAAACTCCTGATGAGATGGCAGCATACTAAAATGACTTGATTTGACCTTCTAACAGGTAGAGGGACAGAGTGGAGGGGTTTAAGTGCATACTGGAGGTAGTGACATGTCAGACTAGTGGTGGCATAAGGGTGATGGTGATGGATGTCTAATTGTGTGATGAGATGAACGAATGTCAGGTATAAACCAAAGGTATGAACCAAAGGTATGGGCCAACATTCAACCTTACATTTATTTTGTGATAAGACCTAAGAAAACCATAACGAGGAGATCAAAAGTNAAAAAAAAAAAAAAAACCTAAGGATGAATTTGACCCATAACAACTTCATGTGACCCTTAATAACCTCATGTGATAACACAGATGGTAGCCCATTTTATTGTGGCGGGGGGGGTGGGGGGTTAATTTTCCTCATAATAAACACCTTCTTTATGTGCAAATATTGTTTCCATGAGCCTCGCTTTGTGCTTATCATGTGAGTCATATGATCTATACTTGTTCTTGAATACCTTCTTGCAACCGATTGGTTTGGTTCCAAATGGAGGATCCACCAACTTCCATGTCCCATTCTTAATGAGAGCATCATATTCCTTCTACATGGATTCTTTCCATTCATCATGAGAAGTGGATTCTTTAAAGGAATTAGGTTCATGGTTAGTAGATAAATTAAAATCACAATCATGTGAAACATCCATGTCATCTACATCACCTGAGTTTGAATTATCTACATTAACTCCATCTTGTTTTGAGGACAATTTGGTTCTTATCTTCTCGACATGATCAGGATGAACACTTCCAAGTATTTTTGTGAGCCATTTTGGTGGACCTTTATGAGATGGTCTAGGTTGCTCAATTGATTGAGATGGTCTAGGTTGCTCAATTGATTGAGATGGTGTTGAGTTATCATCAAGCCTCATCTTTTAAATCTTCTTGATCACATCATTCAAGTGCTATTTAGGTTTTGATGAAGTGGCAGGAACTTGCTCATGAGGAGAAGATGGTGATTCAAAAGGATATTCCATTTATTGACCCAAGATAGGGATCCCCCCTTCAATATGTGGAATCTCATCATCAAATTCGTGATATGTCTTTACACAATTGAATCTTTCCATATGATCAAATTGTATCTCAACAGTTTCTTATTTCTTGGTGGATTCAAGAAAGATCACATCTCTGGAAAGGATGAATTTATTATCTATCTCATCATAAAGATGATACCACTTGGTGGTATTTGAGTACCTTGAGAAGATGCACTTACGACTCCTTACGTCAAGCTTACTTCTTTGTTCCTTAAGAATCAAGGCATAGTAGGTGGAACCAAATACCCTGAGATGCGTCACTGAAGGAATGTGTCCATACCACATTTCATAAGGAGTCTTGTTTTTAAGAGCATGAGATGGACACCTTTTTTTGACATAAATGCTAGTGGGTAAAATCCACCTATTATTATACTGGTTCAAGGTACAGGAAGAGAACTGACTTCCTTTAAAGATGATTATATTCCTAAGCTACCCCAAAACTATCTAAAGTGAAAGGAAAGAGAGAGGAAGGAATATCAGTAGGTGTACCTTTGGTCCTAATGTCCGGTGTAGATCGCCTTCGCCTTTGTATCTTCTTAGGCTGAGGGTCTCCTCCCAAAGCTAACCTGTAGGAACACTTAGGAAAACAATTCTACAAATATACAATCTCTACTTGTTACTTTCAATATTCAAATATAAGCATAGATGCATTAATAAATAAAGATATAAACACACAATGTATTGGGACAAGAAAAAACTATTTTATTCAATATGAAGATTGGAAAGATTACAACCTTCTTATCGGTAGACGCTCCGTGAACCAGGTCTAGGATCCTCTTATTGCTTCTCCAGGTGCATCATTCCCATGCTACCTCTCACAACCAACTGATCTCTTTGGGAAAAGGGAAAGGGTTGTATAATGAGAAAGGGATGGAGGGTGAATGTTGAGGCCAAATCTCAGAAAGGGTTGCAAAACTTGGGCTAGAAGGGGAAGGGATTTTGGCAAAGTTTCTTTGTTCTCTTACTTGATGATGTAAATGAGACCCTAAGACCTCTTTTTGTATGAGAAAAATATATTTAATCGGTTTGGGGACGGGCTACAAGGCATAAAATGGTTGGGAACCCGACTATAGCCCGTAAACTCCACCAAATTATTGCAATTTTATATTTTTTGCAATTTTTGGAGGTAAATGTGGGTTGTCTAGCATGCATCTCGCATATGTACATGGGATAACTAGTATGAATCTCGCATGTGTACGCAGGTTGTAGTGCATTAGGATGAGTACATCTTCCAAAAAATGGTTTTATAATAAAGAGTCTCAACAGTAATTTGGCAAATTGTGTAAGTGAAAAGGACAATGCCATGCATGCATAGGTAGGGCATTTTTGGGCTATAACAAATTCCCTCTAATGTGTGAGTTTAGAAGAGAAACTGATGACTGAAATACATTACAATATATTTACCAGTGAGAAGGCACGGAGTTGAGTGAGCCCAGGACCAGATTTCGGGAGCGCGCCATCTGTAAAACAATGATAATCTCTCTGAGGTGGGCATATCCATGCTTGGGATAAACTAATCATGGTTTCCAATCAAGTACACTACATATCCATGTCATTTAAATATCTATATAAAGTGTATATGCGATCAATACACAGTGGATCTACATCTCAAAATCATTTGATGATATTTTAGTACAATATAACATGCATCTTCAAGAAGTATTGATGCATGTGGTTGGAGATGAGGACACCATAGCTCAAGCAACAACTTCAAAATATTCAAGAGATCAGGTAGGATTACAATAGTAGTGTAAGACTCACTACTTTGAGGTCTTTGACATGTTATAGGGGAAATAGTAGAGGATCTCGATCATCAAGTAGAGAACTTCATCAATTTTGAATTTGGACTTGACTAGACTCTTGGGATGGCCGACTCATGAAATTCAAGAGACAAACTAGAAAATGGTCGAATCAGGTTGGATAAAACCTCCCTTGGACAAAAGCATGAAAAATGATGAGACTCAAGCAGGGTAATATTGGCATAATTATGTGATACAAGAGGCACCACAAACTCTCCATATGTTTGGAAGAGTAACCAAATGGAGGAGGACACAACTCTATGTAGCGAGAACAGCTTCCTAAGGTCATACTATATCCCAATTCTTGGCAAACAAATGGAAGGATGTTCATTGTCCAAGGGTGACTATCTTGCTTTGGAATATCCCATCCCCTCTTTTTGGAATATTTGATTTTTTTCTATTTTTCAAATTTTTAACGAGCTTGAAAAAGAATAAAAGAATGTTATGTTACAGAGGAGGAACGAGTGTCATGGGAAAGAAAACTAGTTCCAGTCACATGGAACATACCGATGCTCAGTGCAGGGAGACATGTGCAGGATAAGGACACTCGAGAAAAATCCTCTGTGGGTCAAGGTGTCAGATCACAAAGGATAGAAGTGTTGAAAGGCTTGCATTTAAGGAATACTTTGAAGGTTCAGTTGAGAGAAACATGGATCTGGCATTAGGTCAAATACACGAGGATGAGACATGCAATGTGATTAATAATGACACAACAAGACTCCTTCCATGTGAAGTTTTACGAACCCAAAGAAGGTAAGATCGGTGGTTTTTTCACATTTAGAGAGTCTGAAAAAACACTAAAAGAAGACTCCAGGGAGTTCCTTTTTTGTAACTAGTCCAATCGATTCGAAAAAGAGTTAAAATTATACCGAAAATACATATCTTCAAAACCATTTTAACGAGTGTAATTGAGACAAGAACACTCGACGATCTTTTCAATTTTAAGGAGTCTGAAAAGAGCTTAACTATGGACTCATAGTCTTTTTCTGAGTTTAGTCTCCTTAGCCCAAAAAGGTATAAAATATAACTTAGGAGAACTCTCTCGGCAAGACAAGTCTCTTGAGGCATACCTTTTTCCTGGATAATCTATTGGTCGAAAAAAGGGTTAAACTTATTCCAAATAGATGTTCTTTCTGGACCGATTAACGGGTGTGAAAGGAATAAGGTCACTCAGAAATATTTTAACATTTAGGGAGTCTGAAAAGAGATTAACTATGGACTCTGAGGGGGTTCCTTTTCATAAGTAATCTCCAAGTTCTGAAAAAGAGATAAACCAAAACCAAGGAGAATGTTCCTTTTTCTAAAATTTAGTCCCTCGGGCCCGAAAAAGGGTTAAACTTACGTCTAAGAATACTCTCCTAGCGAACCGAAGTTCCTAGTGTATACCTTTATTTGTAAAATTAGTCGTATGGACCAAAAAGGGGGTAAACTACCACCGGATAGATGTGCCTTCAAATTTGAGTTTGGTGAGCATGAAGGGAAACAAGATCACTCAACAATATTTTCATTTTTAGAGATTCTAAAAAGGGCTTAAAGAAGACTCCAGGAGGGCTTCTTTTCTTAAGTAATCCAAATGAGACCGAAAAAAATAAATAATCTCTCGTTAGATGTTTTTTTCAAAGTTTAAGTGAGCTTGAAAGACAATAAACCATGTTCATAGGGATTCCCTCGAGTATGAGCCAGAAAAGATGAAGAAGAAGTATGAGGCTTCAACATAAAGTCATGGAGGGACTAAATAGGACTCGTATGCCTATGAAGTACTTCGACATGGGCACCAAATGGAAAACAAGGATCTAACTAGGATTTCCATGGAAGGAAGGCTCTACCACATAAAGTACGACACACTTATCAGCAAGGAAGGTTAGTGTCACAATTTAGTAGGGTCGATCCTAAGGCTAAATGAACCAGGAAACAGATAATGCAAAAAATGCAAATAGGAAAAAATCTAACCTAAATGCCAGTTTGGAGGTCAATACCTCTCATAATGGATCAATACGATGAACAAAATTCAAAGAAAAATGTCTCCAAGATCCTGCATATAAGGCCAATAACACTCATCTAGAAGTTAATCGATCCAATATAGATAGGAACTTCAGAAAATAAGAGGTGCTACTGAATACAAAACTTGAAAACAAAAAACATGGATTATACAATATGTACAAGGTACCACAAAGCCTTACGACTCATGCATGGTAGTAGTTTAGGTAGAGCCCGATGCTAGGCTCTGACCAAGAGTCTCTTCGACAGTAAAATTGGAAAGTCTCCCAAAAGGGAAGAAAAAACAAACCATGGTGTAAGTATTCCCACGGTATAGAAACCGTAGTCATGGCTTCAGGGATAGCCTCATCCGAAGGGAATTCAAAATATGAGAAATCGCGCGAACAAGGAGGGTCAACAGTCACAAAGGGTGAAGAAAACTGACCATATTCCATATGACGATGAAGTTTTTGGACAGGACTGGAAGATTCTATCAGCGAAGAATCACAAGCATGAGGGCTTGAGGATCTACAAACAGTGAGATCAGACTCAAAAGGAGACACAAGATCACTCAGACCAAGAGGGGGAAGAAAGGGATTCCATGCCCCCACTGGATAAAAGAACTAATCAATTTTTGAGACCATGTATCGAGAAGGAAAACATGATTGCACAGGTTCCTGCTCAGAAGCAATTGAGCATCAAGGATACGATGCCACATAATTAACTCATGGCGAGGTAGAGTCTACATGAACACTCGGAACATATAAAGCGGCAACCTGAACTAATGTCGAATTAGGATGGTGATTATGAGATGCCAGATGGTCGATAGTGATAATGCTTCCATTGTGAGGAAAATGCATCATCCAGAAGAGCGTAGACATGAAAGCATTCATAGCATATACATAATCACGCCCAAGAAGCATATTGAAATATAATGGTCCTTGCACCACTACAAAATCGACAAGGTCAGTCTTCCCACCTGAAAAGATAGGTAACTGAGGAATAATCCCCAAATATTTACTAGGACATTTTTCAAAAGCCAACATCTCATGTGAAATAGACACAAGCTCGGGAGAACCCAAAGCTTGCCAAGCCGAGGAGGATAAAATACTTGTGGAGGCTCCTTCATCTACAATACATCAGTAAATGTTTTTTGAATTAACTTCAACCCTTATTTGAAAGGGTGTAGAAGAAGAAAGGTGAGGCTCAAAAAGGTCATTCCAATCAAAGGAAACCATCCTAGAACTTAGAGGGGGTGTGCTCGAAGTGAGCGGAATGCCCCCTTTCTTCTGAAAGTACTGAACATGAAATGCTAAAAACATAGTCGATAGACACATCACTCCCCATTAGAAGAGTGAGATTATCTAGATATTTCATCAGTGTGACCACTTTGGTAGACTCGACACTCTCCAAGAGAAGAGTGGGATCATCCAAAGATTTCATCGGCGTGACCACTTTTCTAGAATTTACACTCTCTAAGAGAAGAGTGGGATCACCTGAAGATTGCCTCGGTGTGACCACTTTGATAGAATCGACACTCTCCAAGAGAAGAGTGGTATCAACTAAAGATTGCATCGGCATGACCACTTCCTCAACCACTGGATGAATAGGTTGTGAGACAACATGGTCCGAAGGTGCATCACCCCCAAAAAAAGGAGTGGGATCGACTGAAGATTGCATCATCACAGCCACTTTCTCAACCACTGGTTGAATAGGCTATGAGGAAACCTCAGAAGACTCAGAATCGGAAGAGCTTGCAGATAGGGACCATGATATTCATGCCTCTGGAAGGCCAAGGCATAAATGAGTAAGGTGATCTCCCTTGCAAATCTTACAAGGGAACTTAGGCTTACATCCTTTCTGCATGGGTTTCTCAACAGAATCAATGCCCCTGGCATGACTCGCAATGGTTGGTTTCACATCTCCAACATGACTTGCAGAGGTTGGTTATTGGTCGATAACATGACTCACAGATGCTACAGACCTATCGCCATTATGAATAGCAGTGACTAGACTTTTTCCCCCAGCATGACTTGTAGAGGTTGGGTGTTGGTTTTCAACATGACTAGCATAGGTTGAGGAACTATCTCCAACATGACTCATAGAGTTTGGTGATTGAACTCCAATACGACTTGTAGGGACCAGGTTTGTGCCCCCAGCATGACTTGCAGAGGCTGGTTGCACATATCCAACATGACTAGCAGAGGTTGGTTGTTTGCCCCCAATAGGAATTGCAGAGGTTGGGTCTTGGTCTTTAACATGACTTACAGAGGTTGACGACCTATCTCCAACATGACTCACAGAGGTTGGTGATTTATTCTTCCTATTATTCCTCTTTCTATTTTGTTTATACTTCTGGTTACTAGTAGATATACTTTCACTAGAGAAGGTAGAAGGAGGAAGAGAAGACTTTGTTGAAGAAGGAACGTCAACATGATGCCCATGACATAAGGTGCTTAACTTAGAAGCATTGAGAGAATTTGGGAAATTTAGAATGCTACCCAATCAAACCAATAGTCCCACATTCAACCTAGGAATGTACAAAGTGGCCATCAAAGGGACACCAATGTTTCTAAAGAGAGGAATAGAAAAATAAACCCCTTGCGAAGGGGTTCCTTGGTTGGTATCGTCAGGAACTTTTCCATGATTATCTATGCACATATTCTTCCCTTGTGGTATCATTCAAGTTCGTAAAAGTCTCACACACTAGCTCTAGCGAACCAGTGGTATAAAAAACAACGCCTATAAAGAGGTGGCTTCGCATTTCTAAGCGGAAGACCGAAAAATCCTCACGACAAAGTGGGCAGTCTACCACCTTAGGTCAGAGACCCAAAGCAATGACTAACTAACTCGCTATGGAAAAATAGGGAGAACAGAGCACACCACTAAGAAGAAAATCCTAAAAAGATACAAACCAAACAAATGACCCTTCTGAATGTTTCCAACCCAACGAGATGAAGTATTGATCATACAAAGAATTCACATTCACAAAGGAAAACAATTGGCCAAGAGAAGCAGTTACCTAGACCTTCGATCGACGGTCCCTTTAGGTGTCTCCCAGAGAATACAGAGTCTTCCTTAGGTATCATTATACACCCCTCGCAGTCACCTGTGTGTCAACCTATATAATGGAAACTAGGCCACCAACCTGTAAAAAAAAAACAAGGGGGTACAGTTGACAATTGGGTGAGTGTATGGGCAAGGTAACTAAGTTCGAAGATCCTCCTAAGGCCTGAAATGAAACAGGGCCAGAATCACTCTTAGAGTACCTTGGATGGATCCAAGTGTCTCATATATCTGACACAAGTCGGTCCAGTAACGCTACAGGATTCACCCCCAATACACACTCTCCCAAATGATTTTCTGGGATGAGGAGTGGATATCTCTATCATCGTCCTCCACGCGGCCTCGTGTTTGACTCCTGTGTGAGAGGAGCTTCCTGGATTGAGTAATTACAAAATGGATTTTTCACACCCTAGCATAGACACCTAATTTAATTTTTGACTATCCTTAGAGAGTTTACCTCTCCACACCTAATCTAAGGCTCTAGCCTAAGTTGTTGGTGAACCCTAGAAAAAGAGTTACTAATATATTTTATATTAGTGTGTTTTTTTTAGGGAATTTTCTTACTCAAAGAACGAAAGTGAAACTTATGTTGTTTGAGACTCTTGTGAAAAAGAAACTAATCAGAACATTGGCAAAGAATACTTTACACTAATTCTACAAATCAAAAAGAGTTTCAAGCAAAAAGCATGAACAATATTTCAAACATAAAAATGCAATATTTTCTCCTTTCAATGAAAAATGCACAATGCAACTTTCTAGTGAAACAAAAGAGAAAATGAAAGGTTTTTCTTTCTTAATTTTATTTAAGATGCTTTAAAGATGAGAATAAAACACAACACCATGCTAATTTCTTTTTATTTTTCAAATAACAATGCAAAGAAAGAAAGAGACCTAAAAAACTAGGTTTTTTGTTTGTATTTTCTTCCAACCAAAATAGAACTAACAAAATATGCCAAAAGAAACTGCAAAATACACAATTCATGGCCCCCCCAACTCATTTTTCTTAAAATTCAAGCTAAAAATAAGCCAAAAATGCTTGGAAACACAGAGAGACAAGAGGATTTCTTTTTTTTATTTCATAAACAACTTGAGCCTACAAACTATCTTAACCCCAAACAACAGAATCTTCTGGAACTCAGGAAGACCTGGGAACCACAAGTTTCCTGTAGGAAAAGGAAAATATTTTGAAAAAAATCTCCAAAACAACAAAGACGCATGTTATGCATGGTCAGCCTACGTATGTACTCAGGTTGTATATAATGCAGACCGTGTATGTACGTGTGTTGTATAGAGAACGGGACGCATACACCTCTGTAAATTTTCAACAAAAAGAAAAAGTTTGGACAAACAACTTGGGAAAGGGAAGCTAGTAGGAACATGGAAGGTGAACAGAGACCCAACCTAACTCAAAACACTCAGAAAACTCAGAAAGAATCTGAAAAACAAATCTAACCAAGATCTCCCACTAGGACCCTAAAGAGAACCCCCAGTGGAGTCGCCAATTCTGCTAGCGGGGAAAATCCCCCTATTACTATATTGGGTCGAGGTACAGGCATAGCATTGAATTCCCTTAAAAGATAGTTGTATTCCTAAGCTACCCCAAAAATATCTAAACTAAAATGCAAGAGATCGGAAAGAAGATCAGTAGGTGTACCTTTGGTCCTAACGTCTAGTGTAGATCTTCTTCGTCTTTATAGCTTCCTAGGTTGCGGGTCTCCTCCCAAAGTTGACCTACAGGAACACTTAGGAAAAAAATGCTACAAATATACAATATCTACTTGTTACTTTCAATATTCAAATATAAGCATAGATGCATTAATCAATAAATATATAAAGACACACTGTATTGGGACAGGAAAAAACTCTTTTATTCAATATGAAGATTGGAAAGATTACAACCTTCTTATCTTCAAATGTTCCATGAACCAGGTCCAGTATCCTCTTATTGTTGCTCTAAGTGCATCATTCCCATGTTGCCTCTCACAACCAACTTATATCTTTGGGAAAAGGGAATGGTTTGTATAAGAAGAAAGGGATGGAGGGGGAATGCTCAAGCCAAATCTCAGAAAGGGATGCAAAAATTGGGCTAGAAGGGGAAGGGATTTTGGCAGAGTTTCTTTGTTCTCTTGCTTGATGATGTAAATGAGACCCCAAGACCTCTTTTTATATGAGAAAAATATATTTAATCGGTTTGGGGATGGGCTACAAGGGGTAAAATGGTTGGGAACCCGACTATAGCCTGTAAACTCTACTGAATTCCTTGCATTTTTTGCAGGTAAACACGGGTTTTCTAGCATGCATCTCGTGTATGTACACGGGCTAACTAGTATATAACTTGTGTGTGTATGTGGGTTGTAGTGCAAAAGGATGCATACATTTTCCAAAAAATGGTTTTATAAGAGAGAGTCTCAGCAGTAATTTGGCAAATTGTGTAAGTGAAAAGGCCAATGCCATGTATGCATAAGTAGGGAATTTTTGGGCTATAACAATAAAATGCACATAGAATTGAATCATCCCAAAAATCAATTTAATATTCTTGAAAAACATCATGGAATGAACATATTTAGAAGTGTCATGTTCATTCGTTCAGCGACACCATTTTGTTGGGGATTGTATGGAACTGTGGTTTGATGTTTGATCCCATGTTGGCGAAGGTAGATTTAAAATTCATTAGATGTATATTCTCTTCCATTATAAGTGTGAAGAGAGTCGATACGAGATTGAGCTTCATTTTGAATCCATACATGAAAACTTTTAAATGTTTCAAAAGCCTCTTATTTATCTTTTAGCAAGTACACCCAACACATCCTGGTGTAATCATCAATAAAAGACATGATATATTTATTTTTGTTTGCAAAATAAATAGGCATAGGGTCGCACAAATCAGAATGAATCAGTTCAATTTTTATACATGCTCTATAAGTAGAATCATGAAATGGTTGTTTTCTATGCTTTTCAAGGATACAAGAATCACATTGTTTCACTTTCGTAGGAATAGTAGGCATACCAGAAACACCATTTTTTATTAATAAATGGATACTATCATAATTGATATGACCAAATATAGCATGCCACAAAATACTATATTACATTATACCTCCACTGTGATCATAGAGGTATGAAGCATTTTATGTATGGGTAGATGTCTGATTCAACTCTAGCGGTCTTCCATCTTTCATTCTGGTCATAGCAATCATGTTATCATAATCCTTTTGTATTTCAACTTTTCCACCGATCATATGAACAAAGTGGCCTTGTTGTCTCATGTGCACAAGGGAAAACAAGATCCTTTTCAACTCAGAAAGATAGAGAAAAATATGCAGAAGAAAATATGGGAATCCATGCAACTTGAGTATGATGGTGCCATTCCCAAGGGTTTGAGGCTAGACTTGTCTACAAAATACACTATGGAAGATTCTATATTGTCATTGAAGTCTTCGAAGAAGTCTCGACAAAGAAAAAAAAATAAAAAATGAGGAAATAAAAAACAGAAGATACACAATACAATAGAGACACATATATACGTGGTTCACCCAGTGTGGGCTATGTCCACCAAATAAATTTCTAGGTCCTTCATTTTTATAATCCATCAAAATGAAGGGATAAAACCTACCGTAAACCCATTATAACTTCCTCTTATTTATCTCACAGTCTCCTCTCTCAGAATACAATATTCGCCATAACACGTAGCCACAACATGATTCCCTCATAAAAGAGGGATTCCTTCTAGGGAAAAAAACCCTAACATAACTTATATCTTCATATATGTGACCTTGTAATGAACAGTTCAGAATGACTATGAAATTATAATATTTTAATTCTTTGACTACGAAATTATGAAATTCTTTGTCCTGCATATGAATTAGGAAGATAATCAGGCTCCGCAACCAAAAATCTCCCACTTGGAGACTAATCACAACAACTCCACTTATGTTGTACATGTTGAACTATAATCCACCCTTGGACTTGGCAAATTTCCTATATTCACCTTCATGCTTGAAGGCCAACTAAAACTGAGTAGGAACTTAGCTTCTCCATGGTTACTACATTTTTTAACATGTTTGCAAGATTCTAGCTAGTATGTATATTTTCCAACTTCAAATGTACATCTTCCAAGATGGATCGTATGAAATGGTACATGAGTTGTATATGATTATTATTAGAATGGAAGGTTGAGTTATTTGCAACATGAATGGCACTCTCATTATCACAGTACAACTTTTTATTCTCCTACTTCTTTCCCAATTCCTCCATAAACCTCTGTAACCAAATCATTTCTTTGCTAGCCTCTATAGAAGCAACATACTATGTTTTTGTTGTTGAAAGTGCAACAACCTTTTGTAGTTTTTAAATCCAACTTACAGTTGTTCCACCTACAATAAAAGAATACCTTGTGGTGTTCCTCTTGCTATCTTTATCACCTGCCATATATGAATCAACATATCCATGTAGAATAGTGTTTGGACCTCCAAAACATAATGCATGAGTAGCAGTACCTCTCAAATACCTGAGAATCCACTTTATTGCCTCCCATTATTCTTTACCTGGATTGTTCATATACATGCTCACAACTCCCACTGCATGTGCAATATATGGTCTTGTGCACACCATAGCATACATCAAGCTTCCAATTGTTAATGAATAAAGGACCATGTACATGTATTCTATCTCCTCCTATGTCTTGGGACACATTTCTTTGGTTAATTTGAAATGGTTGGCCAAAGATGTACTAACTATTTTTGCATTCTACATTCTAAACCTCTCCAACACCTTCTCTATGTACTCACCCTGAGACAATGTCAATTTCTGATTTTTCTTGTCTCTTCTTATTCTCATACCAAGCATTTTCTTTGCAGCACCCAAATCCTTCATCGCAAATGAATTAGATAATTTATTTTGTACCACATTTATATCTTGCATTTTAGACCCTACAACAATCATGTCATCTACATACAATAGCAAGATAATACAGCTTCCATTTCCTAGCCTTTTAAAAAAAAACACAGTGATCGGAATGACATCTACTATAACCTTGTTCTATCATAAACCTGTCAAACTTAAAATTCCATTGCCTTGGAGCTTTCCTTATTCCATACAAGCTCAGGTTCAACCTACATACCAAATTCTCATTTCCTTTGACCTCATAGCCTTGTGGCTACTTCATATAAATCTCTTCCTCCAAATCCCCATGGAGAAAAGTTGTTTTTACATCTAACTGTTCAAGATGAAAATATTATACTGCCACAATACTTAAAATAGTCCTAATTGAAGTCATTTTAACAAAAAGATAAAACATTTCATCAAAATCTATACCTTTCTTTTGTGCAAACCCCTTTACAACAAGTCTAGCCTTGTACCGCTTTTTGCATCCATCTTCTTTCTTCAACTTGTAAACCCATTTATTCTGTAATGATCTTTTTCCTATAGGAAATTGAACCAACTCCCAATTCTGGTTATTTACCAAGGAATCCATTTCATCTTGCATGCCTTGCTCCCACTTCTTTTTAGTCTCTACCTGCATCGCCTCTTCATAAATTTATGGTTCACCCGAATCAGTCAACAATAAATAATACAATGCAGGAGAGTATCGTTCAACACGTCTACTTAACCTGCTATATCTTCTAACAACACTTGTATGAGTTATAGGTACCTTATGCTCGTATTGTTGTACATTTTGATTCTCTAGTACCTTTGGAATTGCATTTTCTTTGATTTCATCAAGCATCGTGTATTTTAGTTTTTTCTTTTTCTTGTTTCTTTCCCTGCAACTGATCTATATACATGACCTTCTCATTGAATATGACATCTCTACTCCTAATGATTTTTTGATTTTCATAATCCCATAAATGATAACCAAAATCGTTAACACAATATCCAATAAAGGTACACTTCTTGGATTTTGCTTCAAGCTTTGTTCTATTTTCTTTATTAATATGGACAAATGCTTCACAACCGAGAGTCTTTAGAAATGAATAGTTTACTTTTTTACATGTCCATGCCTCCTTTGGAATGCCACCATCCAAACAACTTGAAGTTCCTCTGTTTATTAAGTAAACAGAAGTATCTACAACATATTCCCATAGCTATAAGGGAAACCCAGCATGCAATCTCATACTCCTTGCACGTTCCATGATTGTCATGTTCAACCTTTCTGGCACACCATTTTCTTATGGTGTTCCTAGAACTCTCTTCTCTCTACAAATCCCATGGTATGAACAATAATCATCAAATTCCTTGTTGCAATATTCACCTCCATTGTCTAATCTGAGACACTTCAACTTTTTTCCTATCTAATTCTCAACCAAATCTTTCCATTTCTTAAAAGTGTCAAAGGCATCATATTTTTGTCGAATGCAATAATCCCAAGTTTTTCTAGTTGCATCATCAATAAAAGTAACATAATAATCAGATCCACCAAGAGATGATACATGAGTTGGTCCCCATACATATGTATGCACAATCTCCAAATTTTCACTCTTCTTTTCTTTTCTGACTCTGAGAAATCTGACTCTCTTCTATTTTCAATAAACACAATGCTCACAGAAATCCAAATCAACATGTTTAAGATCTGGCAACAAATTCATTTTGTGAAGTATTTGCATCCCCTTCTCACTCATGTGTCCAAGCCTACGATTCTATAGTGTTGTATCCACTCCTGTAGAAGCTAAAGAGATAGAAGAGTCAGAATTAACAGTACATAAATACAATGTACCTACATTCTCCCCTTTTTCCATTACCAATGATCCTTTAGTGACCTTCCATGCCTTNTCTATATATATATATATATATATATATATATATATATATATATATATATATATATATATATATATATACAGCCTTCACTTTCCAACTTCCCTATTGAAATTAGATTTCTTCTTAGATCTGGTGTATGTCTCACCTCTTTCAGTAACCATTGGTTTCCATTCTTTTGCTTTATTTTTATCTTACCCATTCCAACAATTTGACATGGTTCATCATCACCCAAATAAACTTGTCCAAAATCACCTTGAACATAATCTTGGAAATATTTCCTATGGGGTGTGGCATGAAATGAATCCCTTGGATCTATTTCCCAAGATTCAGTAATATTATCTAAAGAAAGAATCAAATCATCTTGTAACATATCACTTGTTACATTTGCTTCCTGATTTTTCTCTTGTTTTCCATCTCTTTGTGTATTTGGAGCTCTACAGTCTTTCTTTAGATATCCTTTCTTCCCACAATTACAGCACTCTATCTTTCCTAGTCTGGATTTGGATCTGCCCTTCCTAGAATCCCCACGGTTCCCTGATCCCTTTCCTCTATCCTTTTGTCTTCCCCTGTTCTCCACGGTCAATGTATTACCTGGAGTCTCACATGTTCTTTTCCATTGCATTCCTCACTAGGGATAACACCAACAACATCATCAAATTTCAGAGTGTTTGAACTAGAGACAGAGTTAATTAAAGCCTTGATCAAGCCTTTCTAGCTTTCTAGCAATGAGCACAATATTAAAAGAGCCCTAACCTCATCATCAAAGTCCACTTTTACAAAACTTAGTTGATTAGTAACCATATTAAATTCATTTAAATGATCAGCAACAAACCCACCTTCTAACATCTTCATATTTAAATGGTCAGGGGATTTTCATATATTTTATCCAATGCCTTCATCAAATCCTCCATTGTCATTTCTTTTGAAATATTGAAATCCACCAACACTGTCAGGCACAACCATATCATTCCCATTGCCTTTCTATCAAGAATCTCCCATTATTCGTCCTTCATATCCATCATCTTCTTTGGTATTCCACCCAATGGTAGGAATAGATCCTTATTATATAAATAATATTCCATTTCCATCTTCCATAGATGGTAGTTTTTGCCATTAAATTTCTCGACCTTAAACTTTCCATCTTACACCATTTCTCCCACTCGAACCAAGAACCATCTTTTCTTGTGAGTTACCTTTGGCTCAGATACCAGCTATTAGAAAAAAAGGACCGTAGAGCAAGAAAATAAAACAAAAGTGGAAATAAAACACAGAAGATACACAATAAAATGGAGACACAAATATACGTGGTTCACCCAGTGTGGTATACGTCCACTTGATAAATTGTCACATCCTTCCTTTTTATTATCCAGCAAAATGAAGGGATACAACCTACAACACACCCGCTATAACTTCCTCTTGTTTCTCACACAATATCCTCTCTTAGAATACAATATTCACCATAACACACACCTGCAATACAATTCCCTCATAAAAGAGGGTTACATTCTAGGGAAAAAAACCCTAACATAAATTCTAATGTCATATCTGCAACCTTATAATGAACGATCCACATTGACTATGAAATTACAATATTTGAATTGCTAAAAAAAAAAAAAAAAAAACCGCCCCCCTGGCCATGAAATTTGTATCTTGCATTTTCTTTGATATGCATATGAATTAGGAAGATAATCAGGTTCCAACACCAACAGTGCCTATGTCAAGAATCCATGCATCTTTCTTAGGAGTATATGCAGTGTTAAATAAATCTTCTATTACTCTTATATTGCAATGGGCAACAATGTAATGGGCAGATTCAAGTGGATTACCTTTTGTTGGTTATAAAGCTTTACCTTTGTCCTCTTTCTTATTCTATCTATCTTCTTTGATATTATCCCATGAAACTCTACATTCATTTGCTTCATGTGACCTATTTTTTTTGCAATGGGTACAATGAATATTAGATCTATCACCTTGGTTGTGTCTACCCCCCTACCTATTAAACTATTTCTTCCATGTCCACATCCTCTTATGTTGTTTTCTCCTCTAGAAGAATCATGTGGTTTACTCTTGTATTTCTAAGAAAGGTAAAAAATCTCACCAGCTAAAGGAGTTGACATCTTTCCAAAGGATTTCTCATGTTCTACAACTTTCTCCACCATCTTGTCAAATGTGATGGATCTCATTTGACCACTTGCTTGCAGAGATTCAAGGTAGTGAGAATATGTAGGGTAGAGGGCCTTAATGAAGGGCATGAGAGGGACTTCAATAGTCACTCTAGTGGATTCAATTTCATGCATTATGGCTTTGATTTTTGAAGCTAAATCCATAGGGTTATCATTCTTCAACTCTAGGTTGAAGAGTTTCAACATTGGTTGTATGAGTTCTAGTTTAGAATGTGTGTCATACAATTCATTCAATATCTTCAAGGTGCCATGGGAATCACTAATGGAAGCAATATGATGGCTCACCTCATCCCTTTTTGTCGCATATATTATAGCATATGCCTTCTAGTATTTTTCTTCCCATATTTTACGTTCTTTGTGTTGATGTCTTGGTAGTTGTGGGAGGTATTAACCTCCACATGTAACCTATGACTTAGAATAGAATATTTCATAAGCAAGTGAACCATTAAAAATATGTGTGGAAACCCTAGAAGACAAGTCAGCCTAGAAGAATAAATAATATTAGAATATTATCTTCCAGAAATACAAGTCGGCTCCATAGGAAAAAGTTAAACAGAAAATATAATTACCAAAAAGTCAGGTCAGCCCAGCCAAAAAAGTCACTCAACAGATTAATATAAATATAGGACGTTTTAGATCATTTGAATAACTAGTTAGTGCGCAAGTATTGTGGAGAGATGTAGTTGCAGTTGCAACTGCAGCTACAAGGAGGAATAAGGTTGCATGGTCATCTCTTGGTCTTGGTCTCTCTCCTGGTGATTCTCTTGGTAACATTCTTGGTGATTCTCTTGGTGATACTCTTGGTGATATTCTTGCTAAGTATGGCGCAATTTTGAGAGAGTAGTGCAGCTGCAGCTGTTGTAGTTGTGTATGGTACTTGTTCTGTGGATATGGAGACTCTCTCTCTTTTGTGCTACCCTTGGAGAAGGATGCTCTGCTTGTCTTGAGTTGGTGTTGCAGTTAGCATCTAGGGTTTATCCGTTGGTTCTAGAGTAAGCTTGCCATAATTATTCTAAGTAAAGTTTAGTGTGCTTGGGGGTGGCATATGTGAATGCCTATTGTTGGGTGACAATGATGTGACATTATCTATGGTTAGATGAGCATACCAAAAATTTTCATTCGTATCAGAGCAGGTTTCCTTCGTAACAGTCTAATCGATGGAAGGAAGATCCTCAGTTTCCCCCATTGTCAATCTCATTGAGCACTTACTGAAATCACTAAGAAAATCACCTAAGTAGGGTGCATCTCTTACCTGGATCAAATCTGCAAATTTTTTAAGTTGAGACATTAGGGTTTCCTCATAAAACCCTAAGTCTGTAGTGTTATTTGCAGTTGCAGTGCCAGTTGCTTCATGCCAATTGCAACACCTGTTGCAGTGCTAGAACCAGTTATAGTGAAAATTTTATGTGAAGTGTTGGGACTAATTTTTGGTTGTCCTAGTGCGCCCTACCCTAGCACATCTCTAGCTACCTTTAGATTACAAGTTGGAGCACATTTGAATTTTTAAGGTTCGTTATTTCTTGTCGTTGTTGTTGGATGGTGCCACTACTTGTCGATGTTGTTGGAGGTATGTAATTATATATATTTAAACGCTATCACTATTTTGAGTGTGATTTAAAGAGAATGGATCTCTTACAATCATAGATCCAGAGGGATCTCAGACCCAGCATATTCAGAGGAACAATGCACTCCAGGTTTAATTGTTTTCATATGCCTCTAGTTGTTATGGAATTATTGTAATATTATGAACATATAGTTGTATTTTGATCTATTGAAGTTATGATTATCATAGTAACCTCTTTTCAAAGTTAAATTTATAAGTTGACTCTAGTCAAAGTATTATATTGATAAAGGTTGAGATTTTTGAGTTTATTTGCATTATATTCTCTATTAAACTCAAATTTATGTCAAGAAAGCATATTGTCTTAAGTACAGAGGACAAGTTGAAGAGAATACTTGTCATCTTGAGTGAAGGAGACTCAGAAGAAAATCACAACACTCGTTCTTGAAGACAAGACTCTAGGTTCCAAGTTTGATTGATTAAATTAATAAGTTTCCAATTTGCACATATCAAGTTTAATAATTGCTACATTACTAGATGTGACATTAATCCTTGAAAGGTTCTATTACTACTAGATATAAAGAATACTTGGCATCATGTGAGTACTATTGATATAAATGCTTATTTTACTTGGTCGCAAGATGAACTAACATCTCCTCTAGGAGATACTTCTTGTTTTTCTTCCAGGCAGGTCACCTCGGTAACAATATGATGATTACCATGATATTGTCTTTTTTTCTTGTTAACATAGATATGTTCTTATGAAAATGGTATTATACTTTTTTCTCTTGTTTCTCTTGTCTCGGGAAGGTTATTTTATAAATTCCATGGAGATTACCATGGAGCAATGATTGATCACAACACTAGAAGAGTGTTGTTCCTATTTCTTATTATTGTGTTTTTATTTTGGATCTTGTTCCAAACATCTCACAAGCAATAGCTCTGAGAAGGAGCTATTGTGATTATTGTTTGCATTCTTGTTTTTATTATAAGAGTATTATTCTTGTCTATTGTTTTCCCCTTTGTTTTCCTTGTTCCGGGCAATTCACGGGTGATAAATTTGAGGGGAGCTATAGTGACGGTTGCAGGAGGCAACATATTAGATTGTTTGTAGTTAGAGACATGGAGCAGAATATCTAGATAAGAAGTTGTATACATTATCGTATACATCCATCTACCGAAGAAGAAGAAGAAGAAGAAGGGTACTTTTGTGGGATATTGAGTACCTTATATGGATATTGATTTAAAGGAGCAGAAGACTCCAAGGATAACCGAACAAATCCCTCTAGTGCAGTTGATCACTCCTCATATTAGGAAGATTTATTAGAGCCATAAGGGCCTACCTAGAATCATTATAGTAACCAAGAAGAGACCATTACGGTCCCATGAAACTTTGCAGGATGTAACATTGATGAGCCATATCATGGGAGAAAATGGTTTCGAAGATTATACAGGCTCAGAGGGAGTCAAGCTTCAGAGGGAGAATCGAGACTCAAAGACTTTCATATTTAGATGGAAGAGAGAGATTTCTTCCGAAACTGATAGATAGATGCCATGGATTGAGAAGACTAGATCGAATATTCAAAGGCTTCAAGGAGATATGAGATCTAATGGGAATATTCCCTTTCTTTAGTAGACTATGCTACAGTGACCGAGGAGGAATCCATTCAGAAGGACTAGGATATATATAATCTCCTTGATTCTGAGATGAGAAGGGAAGTCAGTAGTGACTTCCAAGTTGATATACAAGATCAAGCATGTTGCAGATAAATAGCCTAGAGATGTACAAATCCTTATTTGTGTCCAGAGGATTCTCCCACCAAGAGGGAGAGACTATGAAGAGATGCTTGCTCCAATATATTTCTACCGATGAACATGTAGAAGATATGTTGACCAAGCCTCTGTCAAAGACAAGCTTGGTGTGGTCTAGAAATATATTCCTTGGTAGAAGAAGTGATGTGTTCCCCAGTAGCGAAAAGTGATGTGTTCCCCAGTAGAGGGAAGTGATGTGTTCCCCAGTATCGGGAAGTGATGTGTTCATCTATAGAGGGAGCAATGTGTTCCCCAGTAGCGGGAAGTGATGTGATACCCAGTGGTGGGAGATACCCCAGTGCAAGTTGGTATGCTACTCCAACACAGGCTGGTATGCTACCCCAGAACAGGTTGGTATGCTACTCCAATGCAGGCTAGTATGCTACCCCAACGTAGGTTGGTATGCTACTCAGATGAAAGCTAGTATGTTACTCCATCGTAGGTTGGTATGCTACTCCAACGTAGGCTAGTATGCTACCCCATCGCAGGTTGGTATTCTAATCCAATGCAAGCTGGTATGTTACCCCAGTGCAGGCTGGTATGATACTCCAACGCAGGCTAGTATTCTACCCTAGCACAGGTTGGTATGCTACTCAAATGCATGCAAGTATGCTACCCGAACATAGGTTTGTATGATACTCCAATGCATGTTGGTACACTACTCCAATGAAAGTGCATAACTTCTTATGATGTATGGATTCATGAAATTCAACAAGACAATGGTCGATGTGTGCAGAAGCACAGAAGCAGTGATGATGATCGTGCCAAGAGGAATACCTTCCTCATTAAGAGGGAGTGTTAAATTTTTTAGTCATATTTTGTGTGAGCTGATGAGTTACTAATTCTATATGAACTAGATGTCTACCTGTGGTGTCATAAATGATTCCCACTTAGAGTGTTGATCAGTAGCATTAGAGGTTACTAGTTTGAGGGACAACTAGTAGTGTTGGTGTTTTCCAACTAGATAGCTAATGTGCGGCTATGATTGTGATACTTGTTACATGATCTGTTTGATCATATGATAACCCATGTGGCTATGGTGATACTACCTGTATATTGGTCTACAAGACCATGTGAGTCTTTCCCATGCCATGTGAGATGGATGGATGTGTTTGAGACCACTACATGAAAAAAATATTAGTTAATACCTCCCTAGCTAAGAGGGAGTGTTGATGTTTTGGTAGTTGTTGGAGGTATTAACCTCCACGTGTAACTTATGACTTAGAATAGAATATTTTGGAAGCAAGTTAAACATTAAACAGATGTGTGGAAACCCTAGAAGACAAGTCGGCCTAGCAAAATAAATAATATTAGAATATTGTCTTCCATAAATACAAGTCAACTCCATAGGAAAAAGTTCAACAAAAAATATAATTACCAGAAAGTCAGTTCGGCCGAGCTAGAAAAGTCATTGGACAGACTAATATAAATAGAGGACGTTTAGCTCATTTGAATAACCAGTTAGTGTAAAATTCTTGTGGAGAGTTGCAGTTGCAACTGCGGCTGTAGATGCAAGGAGGAATAAGGGTGCATGGTCATCTCTTGGTCTTGGTCTCTCTCTTGGTGACATTCTTGGTGATTCTCTTGATGACATTCTTGGTGATACTTTTGGTGATATTCTTGCTAAGTATGGCACAAGTTAGAGAGAGTATTGTAGCCGCAGATACTAAATTTGTGTATGGTACTTGTTCTGTGGATATGGAGACTCTCTCTCTTGTGCACTACCCTTGGAGAAGGAGCGCTCTACTTGTCTTGAGTTTTTGTTGTAGGTAGAAGCTAGGGTTTATCTCTTGGTTCTAGAGTAGGCTTTCTGGAATTATTCTAAGTAAAGGTTAGTGTGCTCAAGATGGCATATGTGAATGCCTATGGTTGGGTGAAAATGATGTGACATTTTCTATGGTTAAACGAGCATACCAAAATTTCAACACTTTGTTTGATGTCGGAATGGCTAGTATGCTACTAGGTCTGCTACTTTGTGACTTTGATTCTGAGGCAGCTTCTTCTTCTTTTGATTTTTCTTCTTCATCGATGATTTTGTTGCTCTGAGGGATTGTTGTTGCTTCACATATCCCTTTCCACGGGTCATTGAATATCAATGTGTTCTTGATATTCTTGTACCATTCGTTGTATTTATCCTTGCCAATTAACACCACACCAAGAATGGAGATGAGAGAATGCATGCTTATGTCTTCACGCACACGTATCAATAAGTTACTAGTAATGATTATGCACCAAGAATACATTGAAGTTTTTTCTCCAAGAAATTTTATTCTTCAATGTGTCCCATTAGGATTTTGTCTATAAAATACAGAGACTCTCTACAATTGAAATTCACTTGCATAGTTCAACCATGCCAACAAATTTTAAAATTCACAAGCTATAGGTAACCAATTATTTTCATTCATGTTCATGAAAAACATTTAGAAAAAACATATATATTGTAATCATATAAGACAATATCCATGGTTATAGAATGAGTCGCTCTTAATTATAAATATGCAAAAATAAATTGCAGAAACCAGTGTTGCACTAGCGAGTGCAACCTGAGTCTATTGGAGTACGCAAGGTGCTTGAATGTGGCCCTTGTGAACTGTCAACCTACTAGGGATTGGACGTAGCTCTTGTGAACCAAGTCTAAAGAGAGCCTGTATCTCTAGCAAGTGTGAAGAGATCTGGTATCATGGAGCATTTTGGTTACCCGTATCTTGGAGTGTTTTGTACGAAGAAGCTTGGGATTGTGCATCAACAGATTTAGGGTTTGTTATGCAGAATAATTTTATGTTTTATGGGCTCCATAAGGAGAGAGGTGAGCAAGAAAAAATGACAGTGACTCAAACTATTCAAGGGAAAATAGAGGTAGCATAATACATTTTTGGTGCAATAGAAATTAGTTTTAGGGTTTCATAAAGATAAGAACAAGTTCGTAGGAAAAAATAGGGTGCACACAAAAGGAGGATGACTAGTAAGGAGATGGAGAACCGCATTAGGGTTTTCTTTGCAAAGAATAAACTAGAGAGTGGGGCAGATTGATAAGAAGAGAATAAACTAGAGCATAGAGGGCAGAAAGACAAGTAGGCGAGTAGAGGTATTGTTGGGCTCCGGATTTATAACATTTTCTTGTTGGTTCTTGAAGATATTGTTTACTCTCCTGAAGTCTTTTGTTAAGCAAATGGCATTCTTTCTGTGCTATTCATATTTTGTTACACATATATGGGCCTTGGAGCACAACCGCTCAAAACACAAGATAATATCCCAATATGTGCTTCAATCATTAGACAAAATCTTGCTCTGCATTCACTGAAGCTTGGCCCTGAATGGGTGAAGGAAAGGGTTTAAAAACAAAGATATAATGTGGATGCACTGTCACCTCTTGGTGCAAATGCTGTAAAGGGCAGACAAGGAGCAATTTATCTCTGGGCAAAGTTACCAAGTGGTGTTGCTGAAGTTGTTTGCAAAAATACATGGGGTTATTGTTATCCCCGGTAGTGCTAGTGGAGAAACAGGTTTGACTCTGAACAGCTAAACAGAGTGCTCTGCGATTTGAGGAGGAGTTGGACTTTGAATCATTGGCTCTCAACAGCTGGCATCAAGCATGTATAACGCAAGGAAGAAAATCGTGGAACGATTGGCTGTGTAAAACGTGTCTCAAAACGTGTCTAGTTGGCATCAAGGATTTAAATTCGTGCATGTATAACGCAGGGGGAAAAACCACTTGTTAAGCATCAAAACATGTGTGCTGGACTATCATTGGTTCTCAACGAACACTCAATAGCTGGAATCAATCATTTCACATATATAGATTCATGCATAACGCAGGGAAACCGTTTGTCAAAGTTTATGTAATCTCATGACACGAATACAGGCAATCTTGAAGCGTTTGATTATGAAAAACGTGTCTCATTCCCCGGTGGTACTCTTGAAACCGT
>ML777960.1:1788193-1816730 GCA_009831015.1 Picea engelmannii
TTGTCAAAGTTTATGTAATCTCATGACACGAATACAGGCAATCTTGAAGCGTTTGATTATGAAAAACGTGTCTCATTCCCCGGTGGTACTCTTGAAACCGTTTTGTAACTCCTTATTCATCTAGGGCGCAAAGCCACGCATTGAAAAGGATCTGAAATGTTATGTAAAGGGTTGTTATGCTTGAGAAATGGGAAGAGGATGGAGAGAGCATAGATTAGATAGAGGAATAGAACGGAGGTCGAATGCCCATGCACTTGTAGTTGTTCTTTTCAATAAAGTAATTCAGAGTTTCAGTGATACGATTCCTGTTATTTCCATTTTTCTTTTGCTGTAGGTTATTCATTTTCAGTATGCGTTGATTGAAAGGACGGCCTGTTGACAGAGAAGGCAGGGCCCCCTTCGATGGAAACAGAGCTGTGTATATATGGCATTTACAGTAGACTCCAGATTCGATTCTAATCTACATTGCAGTTTTCTCTTTGATTTCATAGAACAGAAATAGCATTCCATTTGATTGCAACAGAGGGTTTAGCATTATCTTTTCAGCCATTGATTTCATTTCTTCAGTTTTCACATTTAAACTGCTTAACATTCAGGAACTAGTTTGGATATCTCATGAGATAGAGAAGTTTTATTTGACTACAATAGAGAGTTTCATAGGAGGTTGTTGAGTTGTGTGGAGTAATAAGTAGCAAGAACTTCACTGTTTTCAGTAGATCTTTTACATGCATATACAGAATAGTTTTATGAAGTTAGTACAGAACAGTACCGGTCAGTACAGAGTAGTACAGAGTAGTGCAGAGCAGAGTAGAGTACAGTAGCTTCTTCCAATGAGTTTCTTTTAGCAGTTCAGAGATTAGTTTGGCATCCTTTAAACCCCCTCTTCAGCCCTGAATTTCCTGTGTTTGTTCCTCTAAGTCTACCTTCCCGGGTTGAAAATTAAATGTTGATTCATATGGTATATCTGCAGCTCGACAGGTATTTTAGCAGGCTGGGAAAATGTCAGGGAATCTATTCATGGATTTAATCAGGCTCTGATACCACTATCAGTCCAGGAATGGGAAGAAACCATAACCACACAGGATGATTTTTGTTGCATTAGCTTTTAGGTTAATAAATACATAAAATTGTGACTATTGGTCTTCCATAACTGAAGACGTTTCCTATCACATGCGACTCTTCATATTTACAATTATTTACATAAGTAATGCAATTCCAGGGATTATGTGTCCAACATTTTATATCATTGTTGATAATATATTGTGGTTGGGAGTCGACGGTTGTGGTTAGACCTCAATGAATACTCAATGAAAATACCTAAATTTCGTGGAAAGGAAGATAAAGATGTTATCAATCCCATGGAATGGTTGAGAATGATAAATGAAAGTAGTGAGACTCCTATTGAGGAAAGTGATTATTTTTATGGTGAAGTTTATATATGGTGAGTGAGTATTGATAATAGAATAGACATCACATGGGAAGTATTGGAAAAACAATTCTCAAAAAAATGGATCAAGGACTCAAAGTTAGAGAGATGTGATTTGGATGTATGAATGTATTGGGGTATTTGGAGGATATTTTCCTATTCTTTGAGTTATTGTGTAAATCATCTCTCTTATCTATCTTGGATTTGTGCTCGATGCTCAAAAGGGTGAATTCATAAGATATATCTTTAAGTCCTATTACTCATCCCATAACCCAAAAAATTATCACAGGTAATAAATACCTCTATAATTATTCTAATCAACCAACACTCTCCCCTCCAAAAAAACCTATACAAAACCAAGAATGGAATCCCTTCTCTATTAAATAGAACCTCAAGCTATCCCAATTCCCTTTTATTTCTCCAGCATAATATGAACATGAAATATCTTTATTGGGACTCCAGATATTCTTTAATATTGCATGATAGGTTCCCCTCTATCTTATTTGTCAACCCAACTACCTATAGGGTTCATAAAAATTTATATGGAAATAATACTTCACAAATATCTCTCACATAAAAACATTATAATTATTAACATAAGTACAATGAAACAACAACCTTAGCACACTCCTAAGTACTAGATAATAATCCTTCCACTTCCATCCTTTGATCTGATACAAAAACAATAATATCTACATGCTTGAATGCACAAGGATATGTGTGCATTCCAATTACTCACCATGTGTCTTCATGAGGAGGCCATGTTTCACCTCTACTCCCAATCTTAGGGTAACTTAAATAAAGGTTAATTAATCAAGGTACATAATAAAATATTATAAGGACTTTAGGTTAAGTTGTTATCTAAGTTACTCTCCCCCTTAGCTCCTTAAGCCTCTTATAATGCCCCTTTCACTTTGTCCACTTATGGAATCATAATCCCCCATCTACATTTAGTCCTTCATTTGTAGCATTTAGGGTTTTCATATTATAATCAAATATACAATTACAATTCACATATGGTCTTGGATTATAGACATGTCTTAATTACATTTACATTCATATTTTGGGGTAAAATTAGGGTATTGTATTCATATCCCCCTTAAATTTTCACCATCTTTGGTGCATATCAACACACAATAACAAAATTTACATCAAAATTTCAATATATATGCAAGTATGCCTCTCCCATGGCATATTAAAGTTCCCACATTACTTCCTCGGGGATTTAGTGGGTCCATTGGGCCTTTACCTTCTCTATTAGTATATTCCTAAGTAACATGGCCTTTTTGTCTAGAATTCACAATAGTTGTACCTGAATATCTCCTTCAAGCTCCACCTGGATCAAATCCCAATCAATAACATGGTTAAGATTAGGTACATACTTTTTTAACAATGATATATGAAACACATTATAAGCTTCCATGCTAGCAGGCAATGCAATTTTGTATGCAACAAGCCCTATCTTATTCAAGATATGAAAGGGTCCATAATATATAGCTACCAACTTATGATATAAGCTATCCTAACCCTAAAATATCTTGGCACCCTACCTTTGTCTACACAACTATTTTTCTTATCATGTGCTACTATTAAATTATGCTTAATCTTGACCATTGTTACATAAATATTCCTATGTAGACAAGTGACCTTTCCCTTGGATTACTGACCCCTATACCAAGACACAAAAACACAAGTGGACACTAACATCCCTTTGAATTTAGTTTAACTAATTAGAAAGAGAGAGAGGGAGAAAAGGTGTGATGCACCTAGTTTAGAAGTTTGTCCTCGTTGCTTCCAATCCAAGCTTGATCTCCAAAATCCTTATTGCAACTTGATACCTGCAATGCAATAGACAACAAAGAGAAACAAATAACTCCTACTCTACAAGATTATATCAAACAAATTCATCTACAAATATTGAAGGAACAGTAGACAAGCACATGCAAGAATACACAAGCTTGAAGGAAATAGGCCAAGTATATTAAAAATGAGAACCCAAAGAGAATACTTACAAACATGGATGATGATGCGGCACTCCTCCAAGCTCTCCTCGTCTAAACCCTTGCATGACTCCCATGATCATAAGTCTGATATCTCCCAGCTTCCTTCTTCCTCCGAACTCAAAGGTTTGATACATGTCATCTTTCACCCCTTCTCCATGGAAATCCCTCATTATATAGGATTTGGAGGCTTAACCACCATGGATAAGATCACTCACTATATCCAGGAAAATAGGATCTCCAATATTTTCAGGGAGAAAATATCTCTTCAAGGATTTTAGGGAGAAAATATCTCTCAAGGATTTTAAGGAGGAAATATCTCTCAAGATCCACCAAATTGGGATTTTGGTTTGAGAAAATATCTCAACCATCCATGAGATTCTCAACCTCTCCTTGAGATTAGGAAACTAAATGTGAGGTGGATTCTCAAACTAAATTAATTTCTTTTTTATGAATATTAATAAATATTTCATGTGCACATAGTATTTTGACCTCCATATAATATATTTCTCCTCCACATTGACTAGGGATCGTGACATATGTTATCTCATGGTGTTAGTGTATGTGACACTTTTATGACACTTGCGACACTTAGGGTGAGGTACTTAAGTGTGGAAATTTGATGTGTAACAACCATTTGTTCTTTTTTTTCTTTAAGCAACTCTAGCCCAAGTACTACTTTGTCTACTAGATTGTTCCGACTAAGTAGATTGTTACACTTTCTACCATATAAGGATTCAAATTGACTCATATTCAAAGAAGCATGATATTCATTATTATATCCAAATTCCACTAAATATAGGTAATCCTCCCACTTGTATGGCTTGCCCATCACATAAATTCTTAACACATCCTCAATCACTTGATTAAATCTCTCTATTTTCCCATATCTCTATGGATGATATGTTGTACTTAAAATCAAACTTGTTCTAAATCCTTTAAACGAACCTTTCTAAACATTTGAAGCAAACATTGTATTTTTGTATAAAATAATTGCCTTAAGTATCTCATGAAATATAGAAACATATTTCGTGTACATCTCTGCTATATTATGTTCCTTATGGGTTGACTTAATTGGGATAGAGTGAGAAACTTTTTTCAACTTTTCCACCACTACCATGATGGATTCATGTTTCTTTGTTGTCTTGGGAAACTTACTAACAAAAGAATTCTTGTAAAGCAAGAGAGATTACTTTGTAATCTGGTGCTAACGCGCCACCTGCGACATGTCCGCTCTCCTCAGGACCTTCTTTCTCTTCTGGCCCGAAGAACTCAAAGGCTCTTCTATTTCCCTTTCGGGAAATCTGCACCCACAGTTCACTTTGCGCGACCCCTCTTCTTTTGCTTATCGAGGAATCGGAACTCGCAGCTTCGCAAGTTCTTTGTCGATCACTCAGCTCTCAAATCCCTGAGATCCGAAGTGTCAGTCAACGCTGACTTCTTCTCTCCGCTATCAGGACTTCGGCTTTATCGCGTCTTCGCAACTCACGACACTAACCGTTCAAGTTTCCAACCCCCGATACACGAGACGCCGAAACACCGAACCTGCGGTCTCGCTCCCTTGCGACTTTGCTTCTCGCGAGATTGAATAATTCCTATGTCAGCTCCCGATGCCCGAGACGCCGAAACGCCAATACCTTGTGTCACCTGCCACGTCACCAACTCATGTGGCTCACACTATCCACGCAATCGTTGGGACTTCACGTATCGTTATATCGCGACTTCCGCTTCGAACAGTTGGAGTCTCGACTCACGAACTCTCGATATGCCAATCCACGACTAGAACCAATGGTCCTCGCGATCCTGATCAATGACCCTGCTCTTCCTGAGATTTTAGCCTTTCCACGCTCACACGGTAACTTTCCTGTACCTCAGTGAGATCTGACGACTCACAGAACCTCGCAGACTCTCCATGGAGAATACCGACCGTCTATCTTTTCTTCTTGCGCAATCCACGGACAAGAAGTGTCTCTCCCCGAGACTTGTTCACAAACCTGCATCTCTTCCTTGCAACCTGCTCACACACAACTTCCGGCTCGTCCCTTCTACGAACTTGAAGGTTTATCTCTCCAGATCTTTTCTCACTACTCTCGAGTCACTTTTAGGAACTTCTTGCACGCACTCCTTGCGGAAAATCTTCAACAACGTCTAAGTGTTGAAGCCTTCGACCCCGCGCACTCCTGCAGCTGCAGTCTTTCAATCCCCTTGCTCAGAATTGCAACTCTGAGACTTCGTCCAGCCTGCGCACGCCTTGCACAGCTCTGGTGCCAAATCTACACTTCTAGGAACTTGGAACAAAATTTATCTCTATTTGAACCCTTATGTCAATGCACTCCTTGCGGACGATTAAACTGCACTCCTTGCAGGAATTCTCTGGTTCAAGATAGAGAAACGATTGAAACTAACTCCTTGTTCTCACAGACTTCAATTCAACCATGAAATCACATACACAGCATATAAAAGAAAATGTATGACAGAAAGAAAACATTCATGAGCGTAACGTCGATACACAGAGAGACAACACAAACCATGAGATTGAATCAAAGTTTGCTTCTATTAATTCAATATCTGTACATGGGTGTTCTTCATACAATTCTCTGCTTGCTCTTCTCTTCCTGAATGCTCTCGATGATAATGTTACAATGTGCAAAGGAGGGTGTCTATATCTCGTTTCCCTCTTGGACTTCTAAGCTATCAAATCTAGACTTAGATTCCTATCTACCAACATTAAATCTATTAAATGCCTCATCTACCTAAGGATGAGAGCTAACCACTCAAGGTCCATTACAATGTTCAAGTGCGCTTCATTAAATCCACACATTAATGTTTGCACAATAATATCAAGGCGTTTTCAAAATTTGTGCTGGCACTGTCCAGTTGTCTTCCACTTCTGCGCTGGCTCGCTTGATGAGTTGGCGATGCTCCTGCATCATACTCCTCGGCTTGAAATCTTTCATGGGCTCATTCCATGAGCTCCTGCACGGTCTGTCCATGCTTCTGTATCACTGCTTCGGTTTCCCAGCTCGCATCTTCCTCTGGGTGATTCTTCCACTTGACCAGATACTCGAAGTATTCTTTCCTCCTGGTCTTCTTACCCACTCGCTTGTCTAGTATGCATTCCATCTGCGGCTTTTCTGCAATTGGTAATTGCTTCATCCACTAAAATTTTGGTTGTTCATTACTTCCAGTTCCTGCTTCCTCAGCCTTGTATGGATATAAGTCTGAAACATTGAATGTCGGATATATCCCGATGCCATCCGGCAACTCAATTTCATACGCATTCTCTCTGAATTTCTTCAGGACTCTGCATGGTCCAATTTTCTTCATCTTTAGCTTGTTGTATGTTCCCCTCGGAAACCTTTCCTTCCTCAAATGTGCCAGAACTAGATCACCAACTTCAAACTGAAGTTATCTCTGATGTTGATCTGCTCTGCGCTTATATTCCTGATTTGAATCTATCATTCGCTGCTTCACTTGGTCGTGAAGTTCCTTCATTGCCTCAGCAAACTCTTCTGCACTAGCACTGCTAGTAGCAGTTTGTCCTGAATCTCGCAATTCAGAAAATCCTCTCGGTTGTGTCCCATACACAATATGAAATGGACTTTTTCTTGTGCTCCTGTTTACTGAGTCGTTGTACGCAAACTCTGCCTGTGGCAATATGTTGTCCCAGCTGCTATGGTGCTCTGTCACCAAGCTTCTCAGCAAATCTCTCAGACTTCGGTTGACCACCTCTGTTTGTCCATCTGTCTGAGGATGATAAGTAGAACTAAATGCCAAGTTAGTTCCTAGCTTCTTCCATAAGGTCCTCCAAAAATTCCCTATGAATTTGGTGTCCCTGTCCGATACTATGCTTATCGGCAATCCATGGAGTCGAATGACCTCCTTGAAAAACAACTTTGCGATGTGTGTCGCATCGTTGGTCTTCTGACATGGAATAAAATGTGCCATCTTTGAAAACCTGTCCACTACTACAAAGATGTAATCAACACCTCTTTGTGTTCTCGGCAACCCCAATACAAAATCCATGCTTATCGCCTCCCATGGCCTCTCTGGTATGGGCAATGGCTGATAAAAACCTGCATTTTGCTTTTTCCCTTTTGAATGCTGACAAATCTGACATCTGTCAACAAATCGCTTGACCTCTGAGCGCATCCCCGGCCAAAAATATGATTCGCTCAGCTTCGCAAATGTTTTTTCTTGGACAAAATGACCTATTAATCCTCCACTGTGCTTCTCTTTCAACAGGTTCTCCCTCATGGAGCAATTCGGAATACACAGTTGATTGCCTCTGAATAGCAATCCTTCTTGGATCATATAATCTATCCACGGACTCTGATCTCTGAGAACTGGATTCTCAGCTACTTCATACGCTTCTGCAAAATCTGCATCTCCTGCGTACATGTCCCTGAGATTATCAAAACCCAACGTTCTGACTCGAAATTCCTATAGCAATAAACACTTCCTGCTCAAAGCATCAGCCACTTTGTTAGCAGTACCCGAAATATGCTTAATCACAAATGTGAAATTTTGCATATACTCTACCCATTTAGCATGTTTCTGATTCAACTTGTCCTGTCAAGTCACAAACTGTAATGCATGATTATCACTGTACAATACAAATTCCTTCGGGATCGAGTAATGCCTCCACTTCTTCAATGCATGTATGATAGCATAGAATTCTTTATCATACGTGGAGTATTTCAGTTTTGCTTCATCCAGTTTCTCACTGAAGTATGCAACTGGTCTGTCTTCCTGACTTAAGACCACTCCTATGGCATATCCACTTGTGTCACATTTCACTTGAAATGTCTTCTGGAAATCCGGTAACACCAACACTGGTCGTTCCGTGATCTTCCACTTCAACAGATTGAAGCTCTTCTCAGCCTCTGTTTTCCATTGAAAAGACTTATGTCGCTTCTTCACTGTGTCCATCATTGTTGCACTAATTCCACTGAAATTCCTGATGAACTTTCGGTAGAAACTAGCCAAACCATGAAAACTTCTCACCTCGAAAATATTTCTCGGTGATGGCCAATTCTTAATTACCTCCACCTTATCCGGATCCATCCTCAACTCATTTTCCAAAATAAAAAAACCCAAGTAAATGAGCTCTGTCTTCATGAATGAGGACTTCTTCACATTAATCAATAGCTTCTCCTGTTGTAGCTTCTTTATCACAATGGCCAAATGCTTCAAATGTTCAGCCTCTGATTTACTGTAAATCAGTATGTCGTCCAGATACACAATGACAAATTTCTCGATGAACTCCCTCAGGACTTCATTCATCAACCTCATAAATGTACTTGGTGTGTTTCTTAGACCAAACAGCATGACCATCCATTCGTACAAACCTTCATTTGTCTTGAATGTTGTTTTCCACTCATCGCCTTCTCTCATGCGAATCTGGTGATATCTGCTTTGAAAAATACCTCGCCCCACTCAGGCAATCCATCAGATCATCCATCCTTGGCAATGGAAACATGTACCTGATGGTTATCTTGTTAATGGCTCTAGAATCAGTGCACATTCTCCAGCCTCCATCCTTCTTTGGACTGAGCATTGTTGGAACAGCACACGGACTCAAGCTTTCTCTGAGCAATCCTTTGTCCAACAAATCCTGGACTTGTCTTTTGACCTCCTCATTTTCCTGCGGCATCAATCTGTACGCAGCTTTGTTCGGTAAACTGGCCCCTGGTATGAGATCAATGTGGTGACTCACACTCCTTGTCCACTATGATGTCAGCAAACTCTTCCAGCAGTTCCTGAATCTCTTCCGGTAGATCATCCACTCTTGTGCTAGTCAGAACAATCCTCGGCTTTCTGACAACAAAGAATTGTGGATCTTCCTTCTTCTCCATCTCTGTGAGAAGTTCCTTCCCACTCATGAGGAGTATTGTGTTGCTTACTTCTAGATTCACTTCCTTATCCTTTATCGGAAGCAACCTGTGTGTCCTTCCATCCTTCTCTAAAGTATATGTGCTCATTCTCCCATCATGAACCACATTTTTGTCATATTGCCATGGTCTACCCAGCAATAAATGACATACATCCATGGGAATGACATCACAGAGTACCCTATCATTATATCTACCTATCTTGAATTCAACTAAACACTATTTAGTGACACTCACCTGATGTCCCTTTTGTAGCCATGAAACTTTGTATGGACTCGGGTGATCAGTTGTCTCCAGCTCTAACTTTTCCACCATCTCAGTTGAAACGAGATTATCTGTGCTACCGCTGTCCACAATAACCTTGCATACCCAATCCTTGGTCTTGCAAGCTGTCCTGAACAGTCTAGTCCTTTGATCTAAGTCCTCCACCTCTTTCCCAGGTGTTAAGAGAACTTTACACATCATCAGCGACCTTCCGCCTTTTGCGTCTTCTTCGGTCTCAACATCCCGCCTCTGCGCTTCTATGATGTGAGCTTCTCCGATGTCCTTCTTTTTCTCTAGACACTCAAATGACTTGTGCCCATTCTTCCCACATGTGAAACATGTGATAATTCCACCTAGGCCTCTTCCTCTACCTCTGGTACGAGGAAAAGTATTTGCGTAAGCATAATCTCCCCTCTGTTCTGTATGTTGCCCTCTCTGTTCAATGTATGGTCCTTTCTGTGAGGTACCACCTCTTTCAACTCAACCCTAAGGCTTCTTCCACTCCTCTTTGGGCTTCTGGAATTTCTCCTGGGCAACTGCCTTGCCTCTGGGTTGACTCTTGCCTCGCCCTCTCTGACCTTGCTTACAGTTCAGATTTTCTTCGGCTTTCAGAGCCATCTGATAAGCATCCTCTACCATTCGGACGGTTACCATGCTCAATTCATCTTGAATGTCGTATCTCAGACCATTCAGATATCTGGCAACCTTCTCATCAGCGCTCTCCCGATGACCTGCTCTGATGTTCAGTCGATAGAATTCCTCAGTGTATTCTTTCACTGTCATCAGCTTCTGTCTCAGGTTCTACATTCTCCTGAACAGAGTAATTTGGTAGTCTCTTGGGATGAACTTCGCTTTCATCTTCGCGATCATTCGGTCCCAACTTTTGATCTTCTGCTTTCCTTTGCAGTGTCTGTCTGCTTGAAGCTCATCCCACCATAATGTTGTGTGTCCTTTCAAGCGCATAACAGCATGCTTGAATTTTTTATCCTCTTCGATATCCTCATAATCGAAGTAGGTGTCAAGAGCTCTTATCCAATCTAGCAGATCCTTGGCATCCAGACTCCCTTCATAAGTTGGAATGTCCATTTTCGCCTTTGCACCCATTCTGGAAATGGCTTTGATCAACCGCTTAGTTGATGCATCCTCTGCTGTGACCTCTTCTTCATGTCCAGCTTCCTCTTCAACTTCGGAATCACTAAGATCCCCTGCACCAACTCTGCGTCTCTGAGTTGTCTCCATCTCTTCAAGACTTGCTCGAAGATCTCTCATTTGCCTCTCCATTTCTGGATTTCCTGCCGGCCTACCTCTTCTTCGTACCTCCCTGTCCTCTGGATCAAGTGACTGCCTTTCTCTCCTCGATGGCATGGCAAATCTACTCCTTCTCTGCTACATAAATCAAATATATTCTCGCTCTGATACCACTTGGTGCTAACGCGCCACCTACGACACGTTCACTCTCCTCGGGACCTTCTTTCTCTTCTGGCCCGAAGAAATCAAAGGCTCTTCTATTTCCCTTTCGGGAAATCTGCACCCACAGTTCACTTCGCGCGACCCCTCTTCTTTTGCTTATCAAGGAATCGGAACTCGCAGCTTCGCAAGTTCTCTGTCGATCACTCAGCTCTCGAATCCCCGAGATCTAAAGTGTCAGTCAACGCTGACTTCTTATCTCCGCTATCGGGACTTTGGCTTTATCGCATATTCGCAACTCGTGACACCAACCGTTCAAGTTTCCAACCCCCGATACACGAGACGCTGAAACACCGAACCCACAGTCTCACTCCCTTGCGACTTCGCTTCTCGCGAGATTGAATAATTCCTATGTCAGCTCCCGATGCCCGAGACGCCAAAACGTTGATACCTTGCGTCACCTTCCACGTCACCAACTCCTGTGGCTCACACTATCCACGCAATCGTCGGGACTTCACATATCGCTATATCGTGACTTCCGCTTCGAAGAGTTGGAATCTCAACTCACGAACTCCCAATATGTCGATCCATGAGTAGAACCAATGGTCCTCGCGATCCTGATCAACGACCCTGCTCTTCCTGAGCTTTTATCCTTTCCACGCTCACATGGTAACTTTCCTGTACCTCAGTGAGATCTGACGACTCACAGAACCTCACAGACTCTCCACGGAGAATACCGACCATCTATCTTTTCTTCTTGCACAATCCACGGACAAGAAGTGTCTCTCCCCGAGACTTGTTTGGAAACCTACGTCTCTTCCTTGCAACCTGCTCACACACAACTTCCGGCTCGGCCCTTCAACGAACTTGAAGGTTTATCTCTCCAGAGCTTTTCTCACTACTCTCGAGTCACTTTTAGGAACTTCTTGCACGCACTCCTTGCGGAAAATCTTCAACAACGTCTAAGTCTTGAAGCCCTCGACCTCGCGCACTCCTGCAGTGGCAGTCTTTCAATTCCCTTGCTCAGAATCTCAACTCTAAGACTTTGTCCAGCCTATGCACGCCTTGCACGGCTCTAGTGCCAAATCTACACTTCTGGGAACTTGGAACAAAATTTATCTCTATTTGAACCCTTCTGTCAACGCACTCCTTGCGGACGATTCAACTGCACTCCTTGCAGGAATTCTCTGGTTCAAGATAGAGAAACGATTGAAACTAACTCCTTGTTCTCACAGACTTCAATTCAACCATGAAATCACATACACAGCATATAAAATAAAATGTATGACAGAAAGAAAACATTCATGAGCGTAACATCGATACACAGAGAGACAACACAAACCATGAGATTGAATCAAAGTTTGCTTCTATTAATTCAATATCTGTACATGGGTGTTCTTCATACAATTCTCTGCTTGCTCTTCTCTTCCTGAATGATCTCGATGATAATGTTACAATGTACAAAGGAGGGTGTCTATATCCCGTTTCCCTCTTGGACTTCTAAACTATCAAATCTAGACTTAGATTCCTATCTACCAGCATTAAATCTATTAAATGCCTCATCTATCTAAGGACGAGAGCTAACCGCTCAAGGCCCATTACAATGTACAAGTGCGCTTCATTAAATCCACACATTAATGTTTGCACAACAATATCAAGGCATTTTCAAAATTTGTGCTGGCGCTGTCCAGCTGTCTTCCACTTCTGCGCTGGCTCGCTTGATGAGTTGGCGATGCTCCTGCATCATAATCTAAAGAAAGGGTATGTGGTTAGATATAAATTCTTTGATTTGAAGGATGCATAAGTCTTTTGATTCATATTTGGAAACATACTCAATAGTCACCACTTCCCATTTCCACTCTGGTATTGGCAATAGTTGTAGTGATCCTCCTAGATGTCTATACTCAATGTTTACTCTTTGATGTTCCATACATCTTGATATATACTCAACAATGTATTTATTCATTCATGGAAAAAAATATCAATTATTTACTAATCCAACTATATTTTTTTATTTAGGATGTCTATCATATGGAACATTATACATCTCATTCATTTCAAGTTTCCTTATTTCACTAGAACTAGGAATGTAAACTCTATTATTATGCATAGTAATTCCATCATCTTCCAATTCATAATATTCATATTTATGTTGTACATTTTCTTGTTGTAATCCTTCTTTGGCTTGAAGATAGTTCTTGTCAAAGATAACATCCTCAAGAATTATATTCCCTAACTTTGATTTACACATGATGATGGCTATACTATGCATTTCATGAGTCCTTTTGTTGAGTGACTCCACATCCTTGTTCTTTTTACATTTAATATGTTAGATATAAAAATTGAATTCATAAAGGAATTCTAAGCATTTTATCATCCTAGAATTCAAATTTTGTTGTTCAAATAGATGCTTCGGACCACTATAGTATGTCCTTAACTCAAATTTTCTCCCCATAAAATAGTGTCTCCACATTTTCAATGCGTATACAATCACAACAAGCTCTAAGTCATGTGTATTATTCTCATTATTCTTAAGATTTATGCACTCATAAAAAAATACATGACCATTATAAGTAATAATTCCACTAATTCCCTCTTTGCAAGCATCTATACATACCATGGAATCTTCATTTGGATCAATAATATTGAGAATGGGTGCACTAGTGAGTAGTTTATTTAATGGCTAGAAAAATTCCTCGCATTGTAATGCCCATTTAAATTTGACTCCCTTCTTTTGTAATGTTATAATTGGATGTGGGATTTTGGAGAATCCTTCTATGAACCTTTTGTAGCATCCAACCAGTCCCATGAATGACCTTACCTCTAATATGTTCTTTGATGTGGTCCATCCCATAATAGCTTCAATATTCTTTGGATCTATTGTCATTCCTTCCTCATAAATGAGGTGTCCCAAATAATGAATCTACCTATGATAAAATGAACACTTAATTAACTTAGCATAAAGTTGATTCTCTCTTAGCACTTGTAGTACTACCCTCGAGTACTCTCTATGATCCTCCTCTAATTATGAGTGATAAGAATTTGATCGAGGAATATAATGATAAATAGGCCCAAATACTACCTAAATATTCCATTCATCAATCACATGAAAGAATATATACTTGAATTTTTCAGATGAAATGGCACCACTACAAACTCATAATGTCCAGGCTTAGTTCTGTGATTTGTCTAATCGATCTCTTCCTCATTCATCCTTAACTAATGGTAACATGATCTCAAATCTATCTTTGAGAATATCATTACTTCTCTTAGTTTATCAAATATTATTACCAGCACAACCAGTGCCCAATACCAATAATAAGCCCACTCAACCTCTTCACAATGTTGAGATGCAGGCCTTCCCAACATATGTTATTTCTCATGTTCCATTGCAGGAGATTCAACTGAGATCAGGAAAAGTTCTGGACAGGCAGAGACCTTCAGTAATCATCCAGGAAGAAGAAGAAGAGGAAACCCCCAAACAACCCTCGGATGACACTAGGTGGGAAGATGTTATTATTCCTAAGGACCAAGAACCCAAGCTTCCCCTAAATGAACCTTCACAAATTACGAAGGCCTCTCCTTATCTAGAAATATTAATAATAAAGAAACCTACCACAAGACCAGAATTTGACATATTGAATGAATTGAAGAATATTTGTGTCAAGATTCCTTTGCTACAAGCCATTAAGGATATTCCAATCTATAGTAAGGTGGTCAAAGAATTGTGTATTATGAAGCCAGGGGGGAAGCAGAAAGATCCTCCAACAGTACATTTGATAGGATAACTTTCTAAGTACATATCAGAGCAGCTTAAGGTAGAAAAATATGGGAACCTAGTAAACCCCGTAGTGACCATAACCATTAATGAGGTTTCCATTAGTGGCCATCAATGTTATGACCATTACTACCTTGGAGGAATCACAATTAAAACCTCTTCTTAAACCTACCCCAACCATTTTGGAATTAGTAGATAAGACCAGGGTCATACCTGAAGGAATTTTGTATGATATCATAGTTACTTTAGCCTCATGGGAGTACCCAATAGACTTCCTTGTCATCCACTCAAAGTATCCTACCAAAGTCCATCCCGTTATTTTGGGAAGACCTTGGTTATCCATAGCCAATGCAATTATTGGCTGTAGAGAGGGAGAAATGACCATCTCAAATGGACTCTCTACCCATAATATTACCATATATCCTCCATCTCAACCTATCATGGAGAATCTATGGTGGCTTGAATGTCCATACGAGAATGAAGACTAGGAAGAACCTGTGTTGCCAAGTGATCATTCCTGGGCACTTCAGGAGCACACAACGAAAAATGTGTTAAACCAGTTTATTTCTGCTATCGCGTGTGTTGATTTTCCACAATATTTTCCCCAATTTTAGTACATGTTTGGGGAAGAATTTCAGTAAAAATTGGACCCATCGATTTTTTCGTCGACATATTTCATATTCGATATAGACGAGTCTACCACATCTTATACCATGCCCTACGATATTAGTCCATGAAAATTTCTACATATAAACTCTGTGTTAGATGCAGACCAACAAAAATAGTTAGTAAGTATCCTTAAAGAACAATCAGGGGCATTCTCCTGGGAATACACTGACACGAAAGGTATACAACCTGACACATGTATTCATCACATATATACCCAAGGGGGAATAACACTTGTTAGGAAACCCCAGAGAAGGATGAACCCAGCACTCAAAGATATAGTAAAAGAGAAGATCCAAAATTTATTAAATGTCGGATTTATTTATCCCATCTCCAACAATAAGTGGGTATCCTCGCTCGTAGTGGTTCCAAATAAAATGACCGGGAAATGGAGGATTTGTGTTGATTTCTGGGAACTTAACAAGGCCACTCTGAAGGATTATTTTCCTCTTCCTTTCATTGACCAAGTCTTGGATACCCTGTCTGGAAAGAAATATTTATCCTTTTTAGATGGGCATAGCTGGTACAATCAAATTCTCATAGCACCCAAGGATCAAGATAAGAATACCTTTACTTGTCGTTGGGGAACCTATGCCTATAGGGTCTTACCATTTGGATTATGTAATGCTCCTGCCACATTTCAACGAGCAGTACTAGGTTTATTTGTTGATCTTATTCATGATTGTGTGGAGGTGTACATGGATGACTTCACAGTATATGGCAATACTTACCAGGAAGCCTTAGATAACTTAGAAAAAGTCCTTATCAGATGCCAAGAAATGAACATGTCTTTAAGTCATGAAAAATGTAAAATGTTGTTGACTGAAGGAGTGGTTCTAGGGCATCATGTCTCATTTGAAGGGATTAAATTCGATCCTATGAATATTGAGGTCATCGTCAGACTTTCACCCCCCAAGACTTAGAAAGAGGTGAGAAGATTTCTTGGACATGTTGGATACTACTGGCAGTTTATTGAAAATTTCACAAAGATGTTTCACCCATGTTTGCATTGTTAATAAAGGATGTCGATTTTATTTGGACTGAGTAGTGTCAAACTACCTTTGAAACCCTGAAAGCTAAGATGTCTATGGCACCAGTTCTTAGGGGACCCAATTGGGCTCTCCCATTTCACATATCCATTGATTCCTCTGACACCGCAATAGGAGGAGTATTAGGGCATAAAGAAGACCAGCAGTCCTATGCCATTTATTTTGTGAGCAATAACTTTTCCCCTATCGAGTTAAACTACACAGTTACCAAGAAGGAATTCTTGGCAGTAGTTCATGCTATCAAAAAGTTTCGCCACTACATCACAGGTTACAAAGTATTTGTACATACAGATCATTCTGCCATTAGATTTCTCATGAATAAACCCATAACTAATGGCCGAGTGACTAGGTGGCTCCTACTATTGCAAGAGTTTAATATCATCATTCTTGACCAACCTGGAAAAGAGAATTTGGTAGTTGATTTTCTGTCACACATAAAAAAATGAGGATGATGATATTCTCGTTGATGATAGTTTCCTAGATGAGCACCTTTTTCCCCTCTCTGTAAACACCCCATGGTTTGTGGATATGGAAAACTATTTGGATACTAGTAAGTTACCATCTCATTTGTCACCTCATGAAAAGCGTAGAATTATTACCCAAAGTGCCAATTACTCTTGGGTTGGCCATGACCTTTTTCATACCGGTCCAGACTTGATCATTCGTAGATGTGTCCGAGAAGACGAGATACCATAAATACTATGAAGTTTTCATGATGGACCATGTGGTGGCCATTTCTCTGACAAACGTATAGCATATAAGGTGTTACATTCATGTTACTATTGGCCTAGCATTTTCAAGGATGTTGCCAAGTATGTGAGAAGTTGTTATAGTTGTCAAAGAATATGAAGACCCACATCAGCTGAAGAAATGCCCTTGCGTGCCCAAGTTATGATAGAACCTTTCAAGAAATGGGCCCCTGACTTTGTAGGACCAATTTCACCCATGTAATGCAAGAAAAATTGCATTTTGGTTTGTATAGATTATGTCAACAAGTGGGTAGAGGAAAAATCCATATTCAGGGCTACAGAAAAATCCATTGTCGAATTCATTTATGAATACATCTTTACGTGCTTTGATGTTCCTCGTGAAATTGTTACAGACCAAGGCACTCAATTCATTTCCACGCTGATGAAAGAACTAACGGAGAAATATGGGATTAAGCATTACCAGTCTTCTCCATAGCATCCACAAGCTAATGGTTAGGTAGAGTCCACAAACAAAGTTATGGAAGCTATCTTAACCAAGATTGTTCAATTGCATCATCAAGTTTGGGCTGATAGGCTTCCAGAGGCTTTGTGGGCAAATCAGACCACCTGGAGAAACACCACTGTGCATACCCCTTATGAGCTAGTATATGGGAAACAAGTGCTTCTACCAATAGAATTCCAAGTAAGGACCTTATGTATTGTCGCGGAATTGGGATTAAATTTAGATGAGGCTCAGAAACAACGAGCCCTACAATTAAATGAGTTGGATGAGATCAGGTAAGATGTTATCCAACGAACAATATTAGTCCAAAACCAGAGGACCAAGTGGCATGACAAGTTTATTAAGAAGAAACACTTCCAACCCGGTGATTGGGCTTTGTTGTTTGACTCCCGATTTAAAACCTTCAAAGGAAAACTTACCACTCAATGGTTGGGTCCTTATGAGGTAGTCACCATATATGACAATGGGGTTGTCAAAATCAAAACAATTGGCGATGGACAAGTCTCCTTTGTAGTAAATGGACACCGAATCAAACTTTATCACAGGCTCATTTCCAGAGAAGATTTTCTACAGGTCATGTAAACTAACAAGGAATTGGCCTTAGTAGATGGGGAAGTTTCCCCTTGTTCCTAAATGTTTTTCTGAATTTTTGACTGTACATATGTAAATAATTTTGAATTTTGTTGATAGACAATTCTAGAGATTTTTGTAGGTATTTATTTCACCAGAAGTATACAGTTTCAAGGTAATTTAAAGCAAGGATTTTCCTTCAAAATATTTCTATATTCGAACCTTGTTCTCTACTAAGCATTAATTGAATAATGACTTGCTTTAATTAGCCACATTTTTGCAAAGATTTCCATCCTTTTTTTTTCTCTCAAGGCATCTTAAATAGCAGTTGCTCTTAAAAACCTTCACCACTAGATATAAGGAAGTGATACTGTAACCATCAAACTTAGAGGTTACTCGTACATTTTTCCAAAGAACCCTGAGTAAGTGAGTAAAGTATATTTATTAAAGAGTAACAAGGAGGTCTGATTAGCGGTTAGTCATGGAAACATCACAATAACTTAAAAAATAAGAAAGTGAGTTGAGCCTAAAGATACCTTTATGTTCTTTCCCAATGGTACCATCCATTACACACTAAAAATGCTTGATTATATCATATCTTTAGATAGGCCACGTCCGCTTAAGTACCCCTTACATCAAAACAATCTTTAAGGAATATATAAAGGAAATTCATCCTCTAACATAAATACCATCCGAATCAAAAAAGAAAAGAGAAAAAAGGTTTTCTTAGAATTGTCCCCCCATCTTCTTGAACAAAGCAATCTTATATTAAAATCTTAAAAGATGGAGGGCCATTCTCTGAGGGTGTAAGAGGATAACTCGTCGGGATACTGAACAGGTCAGTTAGCAGCGGGTATCGGCTTGTGGTATGACTAGGTAAACCTGTCGAAGTAATGAACAGGCTTGCTGGCAGCGGGGCATTCTACCTAGCGAGGATAATAATCTGACAAAAAATAATAATAACAAATTCCTAAATCTTAAACTTGTCCTGATGTACGGCATTACTTGTAGACAAAGATGACATGAAGTATGTATGGTTAAGCTAAGATTAATGAGCTCCATAAATTTTCCATTGGGAACTAACTTTGAGACTATCTTGAAACTCTCTCGCCTACCTCTTCTTAGCTATATGTAGGATATTATATCATGTAGGTGGGGCCATATTCTAACAGTCTCGTCAGACCGATATGTGAAATTTATCTCTACACTTAACAAGCTGTAAATCTTTAGCTATTGGGAGAATTGACTGGTTTCCTATATTTTTTATTGTGAGGTGTCACAATACTTAGGAGTGGGGGAGGGGTTTCATGAGTTGACAAATGAAAAACTGCTTATCTATAATCCATGAGAAGAAGAAGTGGAATCTTTGTACAAATTTATGTATATTGTTTTCATGATACATGCTATTATATCGACTGTTATTTTATTTTGAAATTCTAAATATTCCCTGTGTGTTATAAACTACTGTACATTTCTTTGACAGACCACTTAACTAGTTTTTCTTTACAGATTGTTCATTAAAGATTTGTGATTACATGTCTTATAATATGCGAGAGAGAGGAACGGTTTGTGTGAGCACAATGGAAAAACAAGTAATAATGGAACACTCTTATCCTGTCTCTGCTCTTGTTCACTGTGACTGTCAAAATGTTTTAAGACTGAGTGTTATGGATAAAAAAATCCATTACAGCATGAACAGATTTTATTTTGCACAGGAGTACCATATGGAGTGTCATATGAGGTGCCATTTGAAAGACCATATGAGGTGATGGATGATGCACCATATGAACGATCGGACGAGGTGTATACACACAGTAAATGACTTCGATTTCAAGTAACTAGGAATCATTTGAATTTGTTTGGTTGTTCAGTTGTATGATGAGTTAGTTACATGGAAATTGAGAATTAAATGATACAATTATTAAACATTTTTATGACCAAATGTCCAAGTAAAAGACTTTGACATTGATCTAACTCCATCATTATGATTGCCTCCAAAAGATGCTCTTCGAATTCGAAATCGACGCACTCATGCTCACACATGGCAACTCGTTTGTGATGAATTGATCAATGAATTCAACCATTTCCACCATGGGCGCATTCAAAAATGGAGGGATCGCTCAAATGGTTATCCCATTTATGCATTGTGCTCACCCTCCACTCAATTATGCTCGCCCATTTCTTAATCGCACTCATCCTCTGCCTGATTGCACTCGTCCTCTGCCAAAATCCACCCTCTGTTCATTTCTCCACATTGTCACCATTCCCAAAAGATATGAGTCATCCTTCAATGCTGACCTCTTTGCTATCCCCGAGTTCACATAGTGTAGGGAGGTGTTCCTTCACGCAGGGTGGGGACCATTCTTGGCCCATCTGTAGGGCCATGATGATGGCATTTGTCTACAATTCACCCCGAGATTCGATGGAAGGATGGTGCACGTGGGGTCTCTCACCTTCGTGGTCTCTGAGAAATCAATTGCCTCAGCCACAAAGCTTCCAGGGGTTGGAGACCGTTGGTTCAAACACCACCAGTTGCCACGAGTGAGCTACAACATGGTCTTTAAACCTGAGTTTCAGAATGTCTCTGGAGCTAAGGGATACTCCAAGGAGTGGATTAAGGATGAGCTAATTAACCCTCTGATGGTCATCACCAGAATCATCACTTGCGAAGGTAGATATTATGTTTTTAAAGCTTGCCATTTTCGATTATTAGCTCATTTTCAATTCAATAAGCCATTGAATTTCCCTTTTTACTTCTTAAAAAGTCTTGAGAAGATGTCTTCCCAAGTACGAAAGAATGTGGCCAATCCCCATAACAGCCTATTCCACCATGGCCTCATCAAATTGCTTGTTATAACCGAGTTGTAAAAACAGGGGAAGACATGGGATGAGTTCATTTACCAATTTTCAAACTCTCATCTTACAATCAAGACCAGTAAGAAAACACTTGATCTAGTGATTGTTACTCCATCCAAACCCCATTCTCCAAAGACTCCAAACCCTCCTACTCAAGCTATCCCTTTACCGGAACAAAAGACCAAGAAACTTGTTGATACCCTTGCAGCCTCATCGGGAAAGAAGACTAAGAATCATATTGATAATCCTCCAATGCCCTCAACATCTATTGATCCTGCACCCAAAAAGTTACAAGAGGTAATTCAACAAGACTTCCCTGTAGTCCCCACAAATAGGAGAGGAGCTAATCAATTTAAGAGAAGATATTTTTGCAAAAGTGTCTGAAATACAAGAGGAAAACCTTATGAAAAAACCCCAAGCACTTCGGACCCTATCCAAGTATCTGTCGATCTCGAAATCCCTCATAAAATACTTAGGGAAGTGTCTGCAGAATAATTGGAGCCTCATAGAGAGACAAAATATAAACCTAATTCCCCTCATAAACCCCTTGTTACTCCTACCTCACAGATGCCTATACCAGATCCCAAAATTGATAGACGTTCTACATCCTTCAAGGGATCCAAGCCCTCCTCTAAGATATCTGATCATACTCCAGCCATTGAAAAGTTACAACATGAAAATGTTCAGCTGCTGCAATAATTGGAAGAGAGGAAGACCATGGATAGACATCTCCACCATGATAATGCAATACTACAGGAAAAGGTGAATTCCCTCCAAAGGTTGGTTGACCAAATGACCAATGACAATCGTAGCCTTCCTACACAATTGAAATGTCGCAAGAGGGCAAAGACAAAGTCTTTAGGTCAAGAAGTTGTTAAAGCCAATCCATCCCCTACTCAGCAAACCTAGTCATATTGGGCAATTCATATCAAATCATCATAGCTTATACCATGTACGTGTAATTGATGTTTTGTGATGGTTTTGAGTTTAATTCAGTTTGATTTAATGATTTTGAGAAGCTAATGCATGATCTGTGTGTCACAGGGAAAAATCGCAAGGCATTTTTGCATCCAGTAGCTCGTCCGGTACTCCATCTGGCACTGCATCAACACTAAAAACGTGGGTGAGTTGGCGGTTGTTATATCGGCGGCCTATGTTGGGCGAATCGGCGACATGGGTTTTGTTCACCCTCATGGCCTCCAGCTATTGATCTCTCGACATCTCAGATTAAGTTGTTATGTTGAGTGTTGAGTGGCTCATTCAGTTTCTAGAAGCCAAAGGCAGTTATAGTGTATTTAATGGAATTCACCATTTTTAGAGGAGGTCGACCCTTCCAGTGGTCGACCTCTCAAATTGTAACTATAATAAATACCACAGCAGTGATCAGACAAAGTGTCAAGGATTGTTAGAATTGTTTTGTTGTGTAATTCAAGACATTTCCATAAACTTGTGCTAGACTGCGTTTTTAATTTAATGACCAGAACCGTGTTGATTTAGCTCAAGATTTGTTGTTGAGGAGTAGCCACGACCTGTTGGGGGGGCCACCAATGGTCTTGGTGAATACTTAGATAGTTAGTTTGTTTATTTCAGTTATGCAGTTATCATTTCTTCCATTTCCTGTTATATGTGTTTTTATCATTTTACATGTTGTGTATTTGTTGTTCACTACTTAATTGTTTACATTTCCTTTTTGCAGGTTGCTTGAGACAGTTGTTAGTATGATGTGTTTTTTTAATGATTAGTAAATAGATTGCAAGCTTTGCTACTAACCTTCTTGTGTGATTAAATGCTAATTTGAATTTCTGCAGGTTGAAATAGAATAGTTAAAACTGAGTATTAAGTTAATACAGAGTATAGAGTTTCTTTGGCAAAGTTTTGATGGATGAATAGTTGCTAGTTTTTATTTTAATTCTCAAATTTCTTATCTAGTTTTCTTATCAATTTTGTTGTAGTATGTTGAGGTAGAAGTAGAATTTAAATTATGTTTTTATAAGCACTTTAACTTGCAATTTGAATTGTTAATAATAGGATTAATTTGGTTTAGTTTATGAATTCTTCTGTGAAACTTTGTACAGTTTGACCTTTACTTTGCCTTCAAGTTTGTCATTCCATCATTGCTTTATGTAAATAACCCAATCGATAAAATTGGTTCCTTATCGTTGATTTAAATTATGACCATGAGGAAATAAGATTACCACACTTACCTATGTTTTGAAGTTTTCTTTCCCACCATACGATAGCGGTGCCTTCCAACTGAAGAGAAGCCAGTTGCACTATAACTTACTATTCATCAATATGTTGAACACAACAATATACTTCAACCTGTCAGATCCAATTATCTAGATTTTCAGGATTAGCATCTCCATTAAACATAGGTAAAGAAAATTTTACATCAAGTTTAATAATGGTTTCTTAAAAGATGCTTTATGGCTAGAATGATGAGAATGATGAGAATGCTCAGAGGAAGAAGAACTAGAACTTGATGGTGAAGATGGAGGCTCAGGAGGGTCTCCTCCAGGCCCTTGGTTTATCGAAGCATCATCATCAACATGTGCTTCATTTTTCTTCCCCTTCTTCTTCATCCTCTTCTCGTAGTCTCCATACATTCGTTCGACCATTTCTAACATGTGATAAAAGACCATATGGAAGTTTTTCTCATGTTCATCACGCTTGTCCTCTTCTGCCATTTTCTTCCTTCAAGATGCACGACCAACTTCAGGATTGAAAGTCTTAAGAGTTCCTTCACCCTGCTTATGCTTGGCCCTAGTAAGCATTCACACTCAACAATTCAAGTCAAAGACGATTGCTCTGATACCAACATGATCTGGGATCTTTTCATCGAGTGACTTATAAACAATTGCAGTAAATGGGTATAAATTAAAGTGCATTATTAAAGAAGGAAAAGCTCAATAATGAAGAGACATAAGCATCAAATATGAACACAAAAAAATTGATAACGGAGTTCGTCCCTGGTGGACTACGTCTCCGGGTCCTGCTCTCAAATGGGTAGGCCTTCTTATTAACTCAACAAAAGAATTTTGCAAAATACATAAGTATACCTCATTCTAAAATCAAGTTGCAAAAGTATTGCTCATATCATAAAACAGATAGCACCATTGAATTCATGGTGTCGAATTACCCAAAAATGTTTGTCTCTACGCCTCAATCCGACTCTGGCACTCATGGGCCCAAGAGGAATTATGTCTCGGTCTTTGTGCCCTGCAACCTGCAATAAATGTTGAGTACTTTGCCTTGAACTACGTGCTCATTCGTACCCACGCATGCCCTCCTCCATCACTAGGCGAATGCATGTTTTAAGTAATAAACATGGCATTGTTAACAATGTGGGGTTGTTGGCCCATTGGTTACAAATCATATATTAAGGTGTTTATAAGGGGAGAGGTCTCGAGGTCAAGCCCACGAGCCTCCCCTTTTGGCTTGACCATTGCAATATATATATGTCACATCCACTCTACTAACTTTGGTGAAGCTTCTAGTCGGTGGTCGTTTGCCAGATTTGGCGAGGTCCCGCTAGATTTGGCGGACCCACCAAATCTTATTTTTTTCGAATTTTCGATCATGGGTTGTCATTGGGAATTTTCCCACTACCACGTGGCAGCCCATGACTGGGCCACGTGGCAGCCACCAATTGGGCCACGTCAACCACTGTATCGCCAACCTGTCATGTCAGCGCCACGTCACTATATGGATTTCCACTTCAGTTGCCAACTCAGCCTACCACGTCAGCACCATGCCACTGTACAGAGTACCACGTGGCTGTAGGGACTGCCACATGGCACAATCTTACTGGTACACAGAATGACCCAGAAATGCCAAATATGGGTGACACGTGGTAGGATTTGGTGTTGCCATGTCACTATGCTAACGTTAGCATGACACGTGTCACCTCTTGCTCATGCCACATATGTTATACAGATGTTGACATCATATGTATTGATGTTGACGTCAACAGTATGGATGTTGACTCATATCCCTGCTGACTGGGCTAGGTTGACTAAACTTTGACCATGAATATCTTTCGATCTGTAACTCTGTTTGACGAGTTGTTTGCGTCATTGGAAATCTTGCGACGTGCTCTTCGCGATGATGTCATTTTCACTGAGTTTTGAGATCTTTGAATTTTTTCCCTTTCTCTATCTACTAAGGCCATTCTGAGCATCCTAAATTACTTATGCGAGTTCTAAGATTTTCTTAGTCTTCTCTGGATCCTTTTTTAATCAACTAAGAAACAACAAAGAGTAGATTGCTTTAATACAATTGATATGGATTGTGTAGAGAATAAAATGAAAGGTAGGAATATGAATGGAGACACACACATACATAAATATTGTAGGGAGCACAATAATATAGTGAGAACCAATTTCTATTAACAAATGAAATAGCATAAAACTGTGAAATGCAAAGCAATACAAACTAGCTAGAATGGTGGTAGCTTATCTCTAAAGAGAGAGGTGTTAATTGTGCTCATTCACAAGTTGTCATAACAAGAGGCCAAAATTGGCCTTTTAAAATAAAGTACTAAACCCTAATAGGAAAAATCCCAAGTCTAGGAGACAAAGTGACAAAAGGATTGTGGGAATCGAGTTGGCTAGTTGATACGTCAACTTCCTAGGGGTGCAACTTTTGCATGCAATATTTGTTTGGGGCGCACAATAAATCATTGGAAAGATCTAGATGAGAAGTACAATTGTTGGTAGGCTTGGGCATGTCGTGGGAATTCCAAGCCCCCAAATGGCCAAAAAATATCGTTTAAGGCCTCAAAACAACGCTAGATGTTTAGGACCTGAAAAATTGTAGATAAAAAATATACTAAGATGGAGACCCGTGTTGAGTCAGTGGAAGAGGTGGGTGGTCATCGATGACCACATGGATCAGCTACTAACCCCCATAAAGCAATATGAAAGTATTGATTGTTCCAATTTGAAGAGGATTTCTATGCTACTCCTTGGCACATAACATCTCCTTTGATCCTTTCACCTACCATTGTACCCTTGCCCAAATTTAAAGAACACCTATAGAGGTTTATATGTGAGGGTGTTATACTTGATAACAAGCACTTTAGTTATTTCTCAAATAATTTTAATAATGTAGGGGCCAATGACAATGACATATGCATATGCTTGTTCATGAATTTTTTTAGAAGGGAGAGTTTCAGTTGAGTTCCTTGACTTACCTTCTAAATATTTTCTACTTGAGTTGAAATTACCTACTAGTTCAAGTCCAACCAAAAATTAGAAGTCAATAATGTTGTCCAACCCTCCAAAACTTTTTTCTAGCACCAAATTTCTCTCCCTATAACATTATAAATTATTCAGTGTCCATTAAAGCTAACATGACTATGTTTGATGCTCTCAAGCCTCGTGAACTACAATAAAATATTAATAAATCTTTGGTTGTTATTTCATAGCCTAAGAAACAATTCCCTCCTGGGGTTGCCCAAACAAATGTTGTTTCCCTTCAATAAGGGGGAGGCATTGAGCATGAAGTAGTTGTTGCTATCTCTTTTAGGTATTCATAGAAGAACCCTCCCTTTTAAATATCAATGAAAATATTTGACAAGATAACACATTGTTTCCCCATACATGGGGGTTCAGGCAATGATTCCATGTCCAATATTATCATGAAACAACTTTAGTTATCTCGTACTAATGAAGCCCCAAAAATGTCCTAGCTTTTAATAATAGGTAGCAATCGACCATAAAGGAGATCAAGAATGTAACATTAGTATCAAGGAGATCAAGTATGTAACATGTTATGTAAGCCATGATTTGATTGAGAATCCATAACTTGGGGCTGCCTTCTGCTAGATTCATATATGACTTGCAATCAACCTCACCAATATATCTATACCCACCTATGCAAATGAGATAACACAAGAGGGGAATGAAAGGTTTTTATTTCTTTATTCATCTATGACTTGCAATTTCCCCCTTGATGTATGTAGATCCACTTATACAGATGAGAAGGCATAAGAGGGGAATGAAATATTTTTATTCATGTATTATATTTTAATAATGCCATTTTGTGATGTTATTTAGGGGCCTATCTATCGTAGTTTAACATTTTTAGGTTTATTTGCAATGTTTTTTTTTATCAAGAAGTAGATTGTTGCGGACCAACACATTTTATTTTCATTGAGAAACTCAACAAGACTTATCAAAAAAAAAAAATGAAGAAAATTTTGAACTAGGCAACCTTAATCAAATGTTGATTGAACAAATCAAAAGGTTAAAAGATAAAAAGCCATAGAATCAACATCTTAAATATAAATTTGAAAAATTAGAAAATGATGAAGATATTTCATGTTTAAGAGATCGTAATCAAAGCTTACTTGAACAAATAGAGAAGTTAAAGACTTATAAGAGGTTGCTACATGAAAAACTAGAGGAACTTACTAGGAAGGAAGCATTAATCAATAAGGAGTCAAAGACTAATCCAACATAATTAGAGAAGCTTTTAAAAGTAAAAATCTAAACCTTGGAGAAAAGAACCAATATAGATCTAGTTGTTATAAAAATTAGAAATATGTATGTATTAAGAGGTTATCAACTAATAAATCACTAAAAGTATCAAAAGATGAAATTTCAAACAAAAAGACACAAGATGCAAGGATACCTTATCGTCATCCTAATTATAATAGTCATCATAATATTCAATGTACTAACCAAAGAAAAAACTAATATGAGTAACTAAATGAACATCTTAATATATTGAAGAGAATGTTAGGTGTGAATTATGATAATCTCCCAGATCATAGGAGTTCCCATCACATAGTTCTATGGAAAATTGAAATAAGGTGGTCTGAACCTTCCACAATTTGACAATTGTACTGAATGCTTAGAACATCATATATTCTCGTGTCCTCAACCATCACCAAATCAAGAATGAAGAGTCATGAGAAGGCATCACAAGCCAGAATGAAGGCATAACCTTTTTATGCTTTGAGGACAAAGCATCTTTAAAAGGATGGGTAATGTAATGATCATAAATATATAAATAAAAATTAGAAAAAAAATAATAATAATAATAAATGAAGTGACACGTCCTAACTAACGGACGTGACCTAACCAAGCGACATCATCCATTAACTATCATGATTAATCAATGCATATAAATATACGATCACATAGCATTGTATCAAACAGATTATTATATATCTTATTCAATATTAAATATATATTATTGATCCTACATGGATTTCACCTATTGTCCATATTATGTTGGATATTCCTCTGTAAATGAACTTTATTCATTTCATAATTTTGATTGTAAATTAAGGTTACTTTTATATGTGGACGTATTTTATTTGTAGATTAAACTTATGATTTACAAACATTTCAAGAAATTTGATTTGGATTTGTTAAATTTCTTTGTGGTTAATTATCCAATGAGTT
>ML777960.1:1827387-1876120 GCA_009831015.1 Picea engelmannii
GCTTGAAGATAGTTCTTGTCAAAGATAACATCCTCAAGAATTATATTCCCTAACTTTGATTTACACATGATGATGGCTATACTATGCATTTCATGAGTCCTTTTGTTGAGTGACTCCACATCCTTGTTCTTTTTACATTTAATATGTTAGATATAAAAATTGAATTCATAAAGGAATTCTAAGCATTTTATCATCCTAGAATTCAAATTTTGTTGTTCAAATAGATGCTTCGGACCACTATAGTATGTCCTTAACTCAAATTTTCTCCCCATAAAATAGTGTCTCCACATTTTCAATGCGTATACAATCACAACAAGCTCTAAGTCATGTGTATTATTCTCATTATTCTTAAGATTTATGCACTCATAAAAAAATACATGACCATTATAAGTAATAATTCCACTAATTCCCTCTTTGCAAGCATCTATACATACCATGGAATCTTCATTTGGATCAATAATATTGAGAATGGGTGCACTAGTGAGTAGTTTATTTAATGGCTAGAAAAATTCCTCGCATTGTAATGCCCATTTAAATTTGACTCCCTTCTTTTGTAATGTTATAATTGGATGTGGGATTTTGGAGAATCCTTCTATGAACCTTTTGTAGCATCCAACCAGTCCCATGAATGACCTTACCTCTAATATGTTCTTTGATGTGGTCCATCCCATAATAGCTTCAATATTCTTTGGATCTATTGTCATTCCTTCCTCATAAATGAGGTGTCCCAAATAATGAATCTACCTATGATAAAATGAACACTTAATTAACTTAGCATAAAGTTGATTCTCTCTTAGCACTTGTAGTACTACCCTCGAGTACTCTCTATGATCCTCCTCTAATTATGAGTGATAAGAATTTGATCGAGGAATATAATGATAAATAGGCCCAAATACTACCTAAATATTCCATTCATCAATCACATGAAAGAATATATACTTGAATTTTTCAGATGAAATGGCACCACTACAAACTCATAATGTCCAGGCTTAGTTCTGTGATTTGTCTAATCGATCTCTTCCTCATTCATCCTTAACTAATGGTAACATGATCTCAAATCTATCTTTGAGAATATCATTACTTCTCTTAGTTTATCAAATATTATTACCAGCACAACCAGTGCCCAATACCAATAATAAGCCCACTCAACCTCTTCACAATGTTGAGATGCAGGCCTTCCCAACATATGTTATTTCTCATGTTCCATTGCAGGAGATTCAACTGAGATCAGGAAAAGTTCTGGACAGGCAGAGACCTTCAGTAATCATCCAGGAAGAAGAAGAAGAGGAAACCCCCAAACAACCCTCGGATGACACTAGGTGGGAAGATGTTATTATTCCTAAGGACCAAGAACCCAAGCTTCCCCTAAATGAACCTTCACAAATTACGAAGGCCTCTCCTTATCTAGAAATATTAATAATAAAGAAACCTACCACAAGACCAGAATTTGACATATTGAATGAATTGAAGAATATTTGTGTCAAGATTCCTTTGCTACAAGCCATTAAGGATATTCCAATCTATAGTAAGGTGGTCAAAGAATTGTGTATTATGAAGCCAGGGGGGAAGCAGAAAGATCCTCCAACAGTACATTTGATAGGATAACTTTCTAAGTACATATCAGAGCAGCTTAAGGTAGAAAAATATGGGAACCTAGTAAACCCCGTAGTGACCATAACCATTAATGAGGTTTCCATTAGTGGCCATCAATGTTATGACCATTACTACCTTGGAGGAATCACAATTAAAACCTCTTCTTAAACCTACCCCAACCATTTTGGAATTAGTAGATAAGACCAGGGTCATACCTGAAGGAATTTTGTATGATATCATAGTTACTTTAGCCTCATGGGAGTACCCAATAGACTTCCTTGTCATCCACTCAAAGTATCCTACCAAAGTCCATCCCGTTATTTTGGGAAGACCTTGGTTATCCATAGCCAATGCAATTATTGGCTGTAGAGAGGGAGAAATGACCATCTCAAATGGACTCTCTACCCATAATATTACCATATATCCTCCATCTCAACCTATCATGGAGAATCTATGGTGGCTTGAATGTCCATACGAGAATGAAGACTAGGAAGAACCTGTGTTGCCAAGTGATCATTCCTGGGCACTTCAGGAGCACACAACGAAAAATGTGTTAAACCAGTTTATTTCTGCTATCGCGTGTGTTGATTTTCCACAATATTTTCCCCAATTTTAGTACATGTTTGGGGAAGAATTTCAGTAAAAATTGGACCCATCGATTTTTTCGTCGACATATTTCATATTCGATATAGACGAGTCTACCACATCTTATACCATGCCCTACGATATTAGTCCATGAAAATTTCTACATATAAACTCTGTGTTAGATGCAGACCAACAAAAATAGTTAGTAAGTATCCTTAAAGAACAATCAGGGGCATTCTCCTGGGAATACACTGACACGAAAGGTATACAACCTGACACATGTATTCATCACATATATACCCAAGGGGGAATAACACTTGTTAGGAAACCCCAGAGAAGGATGAACCCAGCACTCAAAGATATAGTAAAAGAGAAGATCCAAAATTTATTAAATGTCGGATTTATTTATCCCATCTCCAACAATAAGTGGGTATCCTCGCTCGTAGTGGTTCCAAATAAAATGACCGGGAAATGGAGGATTTGTGTTGATTTCTGGGAACTTAACAAGGCCACTCTGAAGGATTATTTTCCTCTTCCTTTCATTGACCAAGTCTTGGATACCCTGTCTGGAAAGAAATATTTATCCTTTTTAGATGGGCATAGCTGGTACAATCAAATTCTCATAGCACCCAAGGATCAAGATAAGAATACCTTTACTTGTCGTTGGGGAACCTATGCCTATAGGGTCTTACCATTTGGATTATGTAATGCTCCTGCCACATTTCAACGAGCAGTACTAGGTTTATTTGTTGATCTTATTCATGATTGTGTGGAGGTGTACATGGATGACTTCACAGTATATGGCAATACTTACCAGGAAGCCTTAGATAACTTAGAAAAAGTCCTTATCAGATGCCAAGAAATGAACATGTCTTTAAGTCATGAAAAATGTAAAATGTTGTTGACTGAAGGAGTGGTTCTAGGGCATCATGTCTCATTTGAAGGGATTAAATTCGATCCTATGAATATTGAGGTCATCGTCAGACTTTCACCCCCCAAGACTTAGAAAGAGGTGAGAAGATTTCTTGGACATGTTGGATACTACTGGCAGTTTATTGAAAATTTCACAAAGATGTTTCACCCATGTTTGCATTGTTAATAAAGGATGTCGATTTTATTTGGACTGAGTAGTGTCAAACTACCTTTGAAACCCTGAAAGCTAAGATGTCTATGGCACCAGTTCTTAGGGGACCCAATTGGGCTCTCCCATTTCACATATCCATTGATTCCTCTGACACCGCAATAGGAGGAGTATTAGGGCATAAAGAAGACCAGCAGTCCTATGCCATTTATTTTGTGAGCAATAACTTTTCCCCTATCGAGTTAAACTACACAGTTACCAAGAAGGAATTCTTGGCAGTAGTTCATGCTATCAAAAAGTTTCGCCACTACATCACAGGTTACAAAGTATTTGTACATACAGATCATTCTGCCATTAGATTTCTCATGAATAAACCCATAACTAATGGCCGAGTGACTAGGTGGCTCCTACTATTGCAAGAGTTTAATATCATCATTCTTGACCAACCTGGAAAAGAGAATTTGGTAGTTGATTTTCTGTCACACATAAAAAAATGAGGATGATGATATTCTCGTTGATGATAGTTTCCTAGATGAGCACCTTTTTCCCCTCTCTGTAAACACCCCATGGTTTGTGGATATGGAAAACTATTTGGATACTAGTAAGTTACCATCTCATTTGTCACCTCATGAAAAGCGTAGAATTATTACCCAAAGTGCCAATTACTCTTGGGTTGGCCATGACCTTTTTCATACCGGTCCAGACTTGATCATTCGTAGATGTGTCCGAGAAGACGAGATACCATAAATACTATGAAGTTTTCATGATGGACCATGTGGTGGCCATTTCTCTGACAAACGTATAGCATATAAGGTGTTACATTCATGTTACTATTGGCCTAGCATTTTCAAGGATGTTGCCAAGTATGTGAGAAGTTGTTATAGTTGTCAAAGAATATGAAGACCCACATCAGCTGAAGAAATGCCCTTGCGTGCCCAAGTTATGATAGAACCTTTCAAGAAATGGGCCCCTGACTTTGTAGGACCAATTTCACCCATGTAATGCAAGAAAAATTGCATTTTGGTTTGTATAGATTATGTCAACAAGTGGGTAGAGGAAAAATCCATATTCAGGGCTACAGAAAAATCCATTGTCGAATTCATTTATGAATACATCTTTACGTGCTTTGATGTTCCTCGTGAAATTGTTACAGACCAAGGCACTCAATTCATTTCCACGCTGATGAAAGAACTAACGGAGAAATATGGGATTAAGCATTACCAGTCTTCTCCATAGCATCCACAAGCTAATGGTTAGGTAGAGTCCACAAACAAAGTTATGGAAGCTATCTTAACCAAGATTGTTCAATTGCATCATCAAGTTTGGGCTGATAGGCTTCCAGAGGCTTTGTGGGCAAATCAGACCACCTGGAGAAACACCACTGTGCATACCCCTTATGAGCTAGTATATGGGAAACAAGTGCTTCTACCAATAGAATTCCAAGTAAGGACCTTATGTATTGTCGCGGAATTGGGATTAAATTTAGATGAGGCTCAGAAACAACGAGCCCTACAATTAAATGAGTTGGATGAGATCAGGTAAGATGTTATCCAACGAACAATATTAGTCCAAAACCAGAGGACCAAGTGGCATGACAAGTTTATTAAGAAGAAACACTTCCAACCCGGTGATTGGGCTTTGTTGTTTGACTCCCGATTTAAAACCTTCAAAGGAAAACTTACCACTCAATGGTTGGGTCCTTATGAGGTAGTCACCATATATGACAATGGGGTTGTCAAAATCAAAACAATTGGCGATGGACAAGTCTCCTTTGTAGTAAATGGACACCGAATCAAACTTTATCACAGGCTCATTTCCAGAGAAGATTTTCTACAGGTCATGTAAACTAACAAGGAATTGGCCTTAGTAGATGGGGAAGTTTCCCCTTGTTCCTAAATGTTTTTCTGAATTTTTGACTGTACATATGTAAATAATTTTGAATTTTGTTGATAGACAATTCTAGAGATTTTTGTAGGTATTTATTTCACCAGAAGTATACAGTTTCAAGGTAATTTAAAGCAAGGATTTTCCTTCAAAATATTTCTATATTCGAACCTTGTTCTCTACTAAGCATTAATTGAATAATGACTTGCTTTAATTAGCCACATTTTTGCAAAGATTTCCATCCTTTTTTTTTCTCTCAAGGCATCTTAAATAGCAGTTGCTCTTAAAAACCTTCACCACTAGATATAAGGAAGTGATACTGTAACCATCAAACTTAGAGGTTACTCGTACATTTTTCCAAAGAACCCTGAGTAAGTGAGTAAAGTATATTTATTAAAGAGTAACAAGGAGGTCTGATTAGCGGTTAGTCATGGAAACATCACAATAACTTAAAAAATAAGAAAGTGAGTTGAGCCTAAAGATACCTTTATGTTCTTTCCCAATGGTACCATCCATTACACACTAAAAATGCTTGATTATATCATATCTTTAGATAGGCCACGTCCGCTTAAGTACCCCTTACATCAAAACAATCTTTAAGGAATATATAAAGGAAATTCATCCTCTAACATAAATACCATCCGAATCAAAAAAGAAAAGAGAAAAAAGGTTTTCTTAGAATTGTCCCCCCATCTTCTTGAACAAAGCAATCTTATATTAAAATCTTAAAAGATGGAGGGCCATTCTCTGAGGGTGTAAGAGGATAACTCGTCGGGATACTGAACAGGTCAGTTAGCAGCGGGTATCGGCTTGTGGTATGACTAGGTAAACCTGTCGAAGTAATGAACAGGCTTGCTGGCAGCGGGGCATTCTACCTAGCGAGGATAATAATCTGACAAAAAATAATAATAACAAATTCCTAAATCTTAAACTTGTCCTGATGTACGGCATTACTTGTAGACAAAGATGACATGAAGTATGTATGGTTAAGCTAAGATTAATGAGCTCCATAAATTTTCCATTGGGAACTAACTTTGAGACTATCTTGAAACTCTCTCGCCTACCTCTTCTTAGCTATATGTAGGATATTATATCATGTAGGTGGGGCCATATTCTAACAGTCTCGTCAGACCGATATGTGAAATTTATCTCTACACTTAACAAGCTGTAAATCTTTAGCTATTGGGAGAATTGACTGGTTTCCTATATTTTTTATTGTGAGGTGTCACAATACTTAGGAGTGGGGGAGGGGTTTCATGAGTTGACAAATGAAAAACTGCTTATCTATAATCCATGAGAAGAAGAAGTGGAATCTTTGTACAAATTTATGTATATTGTTTTCATGATACATGCTATTATATCGACTGTTATTTTATTTTGAAATTCTAAATATTCCCTGTGTGTTATAAACTACTGTACATTTCTTTGACAGACCACTTAACTAGTTTTTCTTTACAGATTGTTCATTAAAGATTTGTGATTACATGTCTTATAATATGCGAGAGAGAGGAACGGTTTGTGTGAGCACAATGGAAAAACAAGTAATAATGGAACACTCTTATCCTGTCTCTGCTCTTGTTCACTGTGACTGTCAAAATGTTTTAAGACTGAGTGTTATGGATAAAAAAATCCATTACAGCATGAACAGATTTTATTTTGCACAGGAGTACCATATGGAGTGTCATATGAGGTGCCATTTGAAAGACCATATGAGGTGATGGATGATGCACCATATGAACGATCGGACGAGGTGTATACACACAGTAAATGACTTCGATTTCAAGTAACTAGGAATCATTTGAATTTGTTTGGTTGTTCAGTTGTATGATGAGTTAGTTACATGGAAATTGAGAATTAAATGATACAATTATTAAACATTTTTATGACCAAATGTCCAAGTAAAAGACTTTGACATTGATCTAACTCCATCATTATGATTGCCTCCAAAAGATGCTCTTCGAATTCGAAATCGACGCACTCATGCTCACACATGGCAACTCGTTTGTGATGAATTGATCAATGAATTCAACCATTTCCACCATGGGCGCATTCAAAAATGGAGGGATCGCTCAAATGGTTATCCCATTTATGCATTGTGCTCACCCTCCACTCAATTATGCTCGCCCATTTCTTAATCGCACTCATCCTCTGCCTGATTGCACTCGTCCTCTGCCAAAATCCACCCTCTGTTCATTTCTCCACATTGTCACCATTCCCAAAAGATATGAGTCATCCTTCAATGCTGACCTCTTTGCTATCCCCGAGTTCACATAGTGTAGGGAGGTGTTCCTTCACGCAGGGTGGGGACCATTCTTGGCCCATCTGTAGGGCCATGATGATGGCATTTGTCTACAATTCACCCCGAGATTCGATGGAAGGATGGTGCACGTGGGGTCTCTCACCTTCGTGGTCTCTGAGAAATCAATTGCCTCAGCCACAAAGCTTCCAGGGGTTGGAGACCGTTGGTTCAAACACCACCAGTTGCCACGAGTGAGCTACAACATGGTCTTTAAACCTGAGTTTCAGAATGTCTCTGGAGCTAAGGGATACTCCAAGGAGTGGATTAAGGATGAGCTAATTAACCCTCTGATGGTCATCACCAGAATCATCACTTGCGAAGGTAGATATTATGTTTTTAAAGCTTGCCATTTTCGATTATTAGCTCATTTTCAATTCAATAAGCCATTGAATTTCCCTTTTTACTTCTTAAAAAGTCTTGAGAAGATGTCTTCCCAAGTACGAAAGAATGTGGCCAATCCCCATAACAGCCTATTCCACCATGGCCTCATCAAATTGCTTGTTATAACCGAGTTGTAAAAACAGGGGAAGACATGGGATGAGTTCATTTACCAATTTTCAAACTCTCATCTTACAATCAAGACCAGTAAGAAAACACTTGATCTAGTGATTGTTACTCCATCCAAACCCCATTCTCCAAAGACTCCAAACCCTCCTACTCAAGCTATCCCTTTACCGGAACAAAAGACCAAGAAACTTGTTGATACCCTTGCAGCCTCATCGGGAAAGAAGACTAAGAATCATATTGATAATCCTCCAATGCCCTCAACATCTATTGATCCTGCACCCAAAAAGTTACAAGAGGTAATTCAACAAGACTTCCCTGTAGTCCCCACAAATAGGAGAGGAGCTAATCAATTTAAGAGAAGATATTTTTGCAAAAGTGTCTGAAATACAAGAGGAAAACCTTATGAAAAAACCCCAAGCACTTCGGACCCTATCCAAGTATCTGTCGATCTCGAAATCCCTCATAAAATACTTAGGGAAGTGTCTGCAGAATAATTGGAGCCTCATAGAGAGACAAAATATAAACCTAATTCCCCTCATAAACCCCTTGTTACTCCTACCTCACAGATGCCTATACCAGATCCCAAAATTGATAGACGTTCTACATCCTTCAAGGGATCCAAGCCCTCCTCTAAGATATCTGATCATACTCCAGCCATTGAAAAGTTACAACATGAAAATGTTCAGCTGCTGCAATAATTGGAAGAGAGGAAGACCATGGATAGACATCTCCACCATGATAATGCAATACTACAGGAAAAGGTGAATTCCCTCCAAAGGTTGGTTGACCAAATGACCAATGACAATCGTAGCCTTCCTACACAATTGAAATGTCGCAAGAGGGCAAAGACAAAGTCTTTAGGTCAAGAAGTTGTTAAAGCCAATCCATCCCCTACTCAGCAAACCTAGTCATATTGGGCAATTCATATCAAATCATCATAGCTTATACCATGTACGTGTAATTGATGTTTTGTGATGGTTTTGAGTTTAATTCAGTTTGATTTAATGATTTTGAGAAGCTAATGCATGATCTGTGTGTCACAGGGAAAAATCGCAAGGCATTTTTGCATCCAGTAGCTCGTCCGGTACTCCATCTGGCACTGCATCAACACTAAAAACGTGGGTGAGTTGGCGGTTGTTATATCGGCGGCCTATGTTGGGCGAATCGGCGACATGGGTTTTGTTCACCCTCATGGCCTCCAGCTATTGATCTCTCGACATCTCAGATTAAGTTGTTATGTTGAGTGTTGAGTGGCTCATTCAGTTTCTAGAAGCCAAAGGCAGTTATAGTGTATTTAATGGAATTCACCATTTTTAGAGGAGGTCGACCCTTCCAGTGGTCGACCTCTCAAATTGTAACTATAATAAATACCACAGCAGTGATCAGACAAAGTGTCAAGGATTGTTAGAATTGTTTTGTTGTGTAATTCAAGACATTTCCATAAACTTGTGCTAGACTGCGTTTTTAATTTAATGACCAGAACCGTGTTGATTTAGCTCAAGATTTGTTGTTGAGGAGTAGCCACGACCTGTTGGGGGGGCCACCAATGGTCTTGGTGAATACTTAGATAGTTAGTTTGTTTATTTCAGTTATGCAGTTATCATTTCTTCCATTTCCTGTTATATGTGTTTTTATCATTTTACATGTTGTGTATTTGTTGTTCACTACTTAATTGTTTACATTTCCTTTTTGCAGGTTGCTTGAGACAGTTGTTAGTATGATGTGTTTTTTTAATGATTAGTAAATAGATTGCAAGCTTTGCTACTAACCTTCTTGTGTGATTAAATGCTAATTTGAATTTCTGCAGGTTGAAATAGAATAGTTAAAACTGAGTATTAAGTTAATACAGAGTATAGAGTTTCTTTGGCAAAGTTTTGATGGATGAATAGTTGCTAGTTTTTATTTTAATTCTCAAATTTCTTATCTAGTTTTCTTATCAATTTTGTTGTAGTATGTTGAGGTAGAAGTAGAATTTAAATTATGTTTTTATAAGCACTTTAACTTGCAATTTGAATTGTTAATAATAGGATTAATTTGGTTTAGTTTATGAATTCTTCTGTGAAACTTTGTACAGTTTGACCTTTACTTTGCCTTCAAGTTTGTCATTCCATCATTGCTTTATGTAAATAACCCAATCGATAAAATTGGTTCCTTATCGTTGATTTAAATTATGACCATGAGGAAATAAGATTACCACACTTACCTATGTTTTGAAGTTTTCTTTCCCACCATACGATAGCGGTGCCTTCCAACTGAAGAGAAGCCAGTTGCACTATAACTTACTATTCATCAATATGTTGAACACAACAATATACTTCAACCTGTCAGATCCAATTATCTAGATTTTCAGGATTAGCATCTCCATTAAACATAGGTAAAGAAAATTTTACATCAAGTTTAATAATGGTTTCTTAAAAGATGCTTTATGGCTAGAATGATGAGAATGATGAGAATGCTCAGAGGAAGAAGAACTAGAACTTGATGGTGAAGATGGAGGCTCAGGAGGGTCTCCTCCAGGCCCTTGGTTTATCGAAGCATCATCATCAACATGTGCTTCATTTTTCTTCCCCTTCTTCTTCATCCTCTTCTCGTAGTCTCCATACATTCGTTCGACCATTTCTAACATGTGATAAAAGACCATATGGAAGTTTTTCTCATGTTCATCACGCTTGTCCTCTTCTGCCATTTTCTTCCTTCAAGATGCACGACCAACTTCAGGATTGAAAGTCTTAAGAGTTCCTTCACCCTGCTTATGCTTGGCCCTAGTAAGCATTCACACTCAACAATTCAAGTCAAAGACGATTGCTCTGATACCAACATGATCTGGGATCTTTTCATCGAGTGACTTATAAACAATTGCAGTAAATGGGTATAAATTAAAGTGCATTATTAAAGAAGGAAAAGCTCAATAATGAAGAGACATAAGCATCAAATATGAACACAAAAAAATTGATAACGGAGTTCGTCCCTGGTGGACTACGTCTCCGGGTCCTGCTCTCAAATGGGTAGGCCTTCTTATTAACTCAACAAAAGAATTTTGCAAAATACATAAGTATACCTCATTCTAAAATCAAGTTGCAAAAGTATTGCTCATATCATAAAACAGATAGCACCATTGAATTCATGGTGTCGAATTACCCAAAAATGTTTGTCTCTACGCCTCAATCCGACTCTGGCACTCATGGGCCCAAGAGGAATTATGTCTCGGTCTTTGTGCCCTGCAACCTGCAATAAATGTTGAGTACTTTGCCTTGAACTACGTGCTCATTCGTACCCACGCATGCCCTCCTCCATCACTAGGCGAATGCATGTTTTAAGTAATAAACATGGCATTGTTAACAATGTGGGGTTGTTGGCCCATTGGTTACAAATCATATATTAAGGTGTTTATAAGGGGAGAGGTCTCGAGGTCAAGCCCACGAGCCTCCCCTTTTGGCTTGACCATTGCAATATATATATGTCACATCCACTCTACTAACTTTGGTGAAGCTTCTAGTCGGTGGTCGTTTGCCAGATTTGGCGAGGTCCCGCTAGATTTGGCGGACCCACCAAATCTTATTTTTTTCGAATTTTCGATCATGGGTTGTCATTGGGAATTTTCCCACTACCACGTGGCAGCCCATGACTGGGCCACGTGGCAGCCACCAATTGGGCCACGTCAACCACTGTATCGCCAACCTGTCATGTCAGCGCCACGTCACTATATGGATTTCCACTTCAGTTGCCAACTCAGCCTACCACGTCAGCACCATGCCACTGTACAGAGTACCACGTGGCTGTAGGGACTGCCACATGGCACAATCTTACTGGTACACAGAATGACCCAGAAATGCCAAATATGGGTGACACGTGGTAGGATTTGGTGTTGCCATGTCACTATGCTAACGTTAGCATGACACGTGTCACCTCTTGCTCATGCCACATATGTTATACAGATGTTGACATCATATGTATTGATGTTGACGTCAACAGTATGGATGTTGACTCATATCCCTGCTGACTGGGCTAGGTTGACTAAACTTTGACCATGAATATCTTTCGATCTGTAACTCTGTTTGACGAGTTGTTTGCGTCATTGGAAATCTTGCGACGTGCTCTTCGCGATGATGTCATTTTCACTGAGTTTTGAGATCTTTGAATTTTTTCCCTTTCTCTATCTACTAAGGCCATTCTGAGCATCCTAAATTACTTATGCGAGTTCTAAGATTTTCTTAGTCTTCTCTGGATCCTTTTTTAATCAACTAAGAAACAACAAAGAGTAGATTGCTTTAATACAATTGATATGGATTGTGTAGAGAATAAAATGAAAGGTAGGAATATGAATGGAGACACACACATACATAAATATTGTAGGGAGCACAATAATATAGTGAGAACCAATTTCTATTAACAAATGAAATAGCATAAAACTGTGAAATGCAAAGCAATACAAACTAGCTAGAATGGTGGTAGCTTATCTCTAAAGAGAGAGGTGTTAATTGTGCTCATTCACAAGTTGTCATAACAAGAGGCCAAAATTGGCCTTTTAAAATAAAGTACTAAACCCTAATAGGAAAAATCCCAAGTCTAGGAGACAAAGTGACAAAAGGATTGTGGGAATCGAGTTGGCTAGTTGATACGTCAACTTCCTAGGGGTGCAACTTTTGCATGCAATATTTGTTTGGGGCGCACAATAAATCATTGGAAAGATCTAGATGAGAAGTACAATTGTTGGTAGGCTTGGGCATGTCGTGGGAATTCCAAGCCCCCAAATGGCCAAAAAATATCGTTTAAGGCCTCAAAACAACGCTAGATGTTTAGGACCTGAAAAATTGTAGATAAAAAATATACTAAGATGGAGACCCGTGTTGAGTCAGTGGAAGAGGTGGGTGGTCATCGATGACCACATGGATCAGCTACTAACCCCCATAAAGCAATATGAAAGTATTGATTGTTCCAATTTGAAGAGGATTTCTATGCTACTCCTTGGCACATAACATCTCCTTTGATCCTTTCACCTACCATTGTACCCTTGCCCAAATTTAAAGAACACCTATAGAGGTTTATATGTGAGGGTGTTATACTTGATAACAAGCACTTTAGTTATTTCTCAAATAATTTTAATAATGTAGGGGCCAATGACAATGACATATGCATATGCTTGTTCATGAATTTTTTTAGAAGGGAGAGTTTCAGTTGAGTTCCTTGACTTACCTTCTAAATATTTTCTACTTGAGTTGAAATTACCTACTAGTTCAAGTCCAACCAAAAATTAGAAGTCAATAATGTTGTCCAACCCTCCAAAACTTTTTTCTAGCACCAAATTTCTCTCCCTATAACATTATAAATTATTCAGTGTCCATTAAAGCTAACATGACTATGTTTGATGCTCTCAAGCCTCGTGAACTACAATAAAATATTAATAAATCTTTGGTTGTTATTTCATAGCCTAAGAAACAATTCCCTCCTGGGGTTGCCCAAACAAATGTTGTTTCCCTTCAATAAGGGGGAGGCATTGAGCATGAAGTAGTTGTTGCTATCTCTTTTAGGTATTCATAGAAGAACCCTCCCTTTTAAATATCAATGAAAATATTTGACAAGATAACACATTGTTTCCCCATACATGGGGGTTCAGGCAATGATTCCATGTCCAATATTATCATGAAACAACTTTAGTTATCTCGTACTAATGAAGCCCCAAAAATGTCCTAGCTTTTAATAATAGGTAGCAATCGACCATAAAGGAGATCAAGAATGTAACATTAGTATCAAGGAGATCAAGTATGTAACATGTTATGTAAGCCATGATTTGATTGAGAATCCATAACTTGGGGCTGCCTTCTGCTAGATTCATATATGACTTGCAATCAACCTCACCAATATATCTATACCCACCTATGCAAATGAGATAACACAAGAGGGGAATGAAAGGTTTTTATTTCTTTATTCATCTATGACTTGCAATTTCCCCCTTGATGTATGTAGATCCACTTATACAGATGAGAAGGCATAAGAGGGGAATGAAATATTTTTATTCATGTATTATATTTTAATAATGCCATTTTGTGATGTTATTTAGGGGCCTATCTATCGTAGTTTAACATTTTTAGGTTTATTTGCAATGTTTTTTTTTATCAAGAAGTAGATTGTTGCGGACCAACACATTTTATTTTCATTGAGAAACTCAACAAGACTTATCAAAAAAAAAAAATGAAGAAAATTTTGAACTAGGCAACCTTAATCAAATGTTGATTGAACAAATCAAAAGGTTAAAAGATAAAAAGCCATAGAATCAACATCTTAAATATAAATTTGAAAAATTAGAAAATGATGAAGATATTTCATGTTTAAGAGATCGTAATCAAAGCTTACTTGAACAAATAGAGAAGTTAAAGACTTATAAGAGGTTGCTACATGAAAAACTAGAGGAACTTACTAGGAAGGAAGCATTAATCAATAAGGAGTCAAAGACTAATCCAACATAATTAGAGAAGCTTTTAAAAGTAAAAATCTAAACCTTGGAGAAAAGAACCAATATAGATCTAGTTGTTATAAAAATTAGAAATATGTATGTATTAAGAGGTTATCAACTAATAAATCACTAAAAGTATCAAAAGATGAAATTTCAAACAAAAAGACACAAGATGCAAGGATACCTTATCGTCATCCTAATTATAATAGTCATCATAATATTCAATGTACTAACCAAAGAAAAAACTAATATGAGTAACTAAATGAACATCTTAATATATTGAAGAGAATGTTAGGTGTGAATTATGATAATCTCCCAGATCATAGGAGTTCCCATCACATAGTTCTATGGAAAATTGAAATAAGGTGGTCTGAACCTTCCACAATTTGACAATTGTACTGAATGCTTAGAACATCATATATTCTCGTGTCCTCAACCATCACCAAATCAAGAATGAAGAGTCATGAGAAGGCATCACAAGCCAGAATGAAGGCATAACCTTTTTATGCTTTGAGGACAAAGCATCTTTAAAAGGATGGGTAATGTAATGATCATAAATATATAAATAAAAATTAGAAAAAAAATAATAATAATAATAAATGAAGTGACACGTCCTAACTAACGGACGTGACCTAACCAAGCGACATCATCCATTAACTATCATGATTAATCAATGCATATAAATATACGATCACATAGCATTGTATCAAACAGATTATTATATATCTTATTCAATATTAAATATATATTATTGATCCTACATGGATTTCACCTATTGTCCATATTATGTTGGATATTCCTCTGTAAATGAACTTTATTCATTTCATAATTTTGATTGTAAATTAAGGTTACTTTTATATGTGGACGTATTTTATTTGTAGATTAAACTTATGATTTACAAACATTTCAAGAAATTTGATTTGGATTTGTTAAATTTCTTTGTGGTTAATTATCCAATGAGTTTATACAACTATAGTGAGGCAAGGTAACAATTATATAAGTACATTGAATGACATTTTTCCTTTTTTAAATTGAAAAAGATGAATATGTGCATTTTTCCTTAGTTATAAATTAATTTTGGGTGTAACCTTTTGTTTCCAAGGAAAAAATTGTGTATATTCAATATTTCTATATGAAATGAAATTATGATGTGTCATTAAACACTCAAAAGGACTAAGTCAATCCTCATGCGTGTAAGAGCAGCCTGAACGTGCTCGAGCTGTTACATTAGGGTTTGAGTAAGCCGCCATGGCAGGCCAGGGAGGGGAGTCGCCGCCCCCTCCTTCCACAGCCTCCTCCTTCAAGCGCCTGGTAGAAGTATGCAGCAAAAAGTCGACCGTCTCAGAGGCCCCAAGCTTCGTCAAGAAACTGAAGGGCATTCCAGAGATTGAGCTCCCTCCTGAACACCCAATGAAAGTCGCCCTATCTCTTTCGGAACGAGGGCTCATAGGCCAGTTTATGGGACTATGGCCTTCAACCAAATCCACAGACAACTGGATCCAGAGGAACTGGAGACCATTGCTAACAAACAGCGTGACCTGCTACGCGGTCGGGAGAGGGTTCTACATCTTCGAATTTATCTCCCAGGAAGACAGAGACTTGATCTTCAGAAATGGGCCATACTTCATGGGCACACAAGGTCTATATCTAAATAGATGGACCCCGAATTTTGATCCTGCCTCAGAAATTCCCAAGGACATCCCGGTCTGGGTTAGACTCCCCAACTTGTCAATTCATTGTTGGAACCCCACTTCTCTCCAGGCAATAGGCAATGGACTCGGGCGCTACATTAACCGAGTAGACCCTAGAGATCAGTATTCTTGTGCACGAATCTGTGTCGAGGTAGATCTGGAGGTAGGCCTACCAGAGGCAATCAAGCTGAAGGTTGGAACCTGGCAACACATCCAAAAGCTGGACTACGAACAGCTTCCATTCAAGTGCAGAGGATGTCACGAATATGGCCATTTCCAAAGAAACTGCCCAAAAGTGCCCCTCCCCATAGAAAAAGACGGGGATGAAGGATGGAAGCAAGCCCGGAAAGGGAGATCAAGAGAAAGAGGCCAAAGATGCGAGCAGACAGAACAGCAGAACCCCAAACCCACAGAGGCCCAAGGAAAGGAGAACAGCTTTAGAATATTAAGCCAAGGAACGGAGGGAAACGAGCAAGATCCAATTACAAAAGCCCATGAGGAAGGGAAGGAAGATCAGAACCTGGAGGACAAGGGGAACACGCCAGCAGAAGAGGATGGGACGCAAAGCAACTCCCCCCAGAAGTAGGACGGAAATCAGAACACGGAGGAAGGGGAGATCTCGTTAGGCAGTGATTCAGAGGACACAAATGAGGTTTGGACCACCCCCAAGAAAAAAGGCAAGGGCAGGAAGTCAAAGAATGAGGAACGGAACAAGGAAGCCTACAACGCTGTGCTCACTGGATCACAATCCACTATCACAAAGGCATTCAATGCCCATCACACGCGGAAGCAGGCCAAAGCCTTCCAAGGAGCCCCCCCCCCCCCNAATGATCATCTCCTCCTGGAATAGTAGGGGAATGGGCAGCAAAAAGAAGGAAGAAGCGTTAAAAGATATCCTCAAATCCTCAAAAGCAAGTATCCTACTTCTCCAGGAGACCAAAATCAGCCAGCAAGACGCGCTCAAAACCCTATCAAATGTTTGGAAAGGAAGTCATGGAGTAGTCGGAAATGCCAGGGGAGCCTCAGGAGGGCTTTGCACAATGTGGGATGCGTCCAAAATAGATCTGATAAGCTCCAATATTTGCATGCACTGGATTCACACCAAAGTCCTCCACAAAATCACGGGATGTCAGGTAAGCATCTTTAACATTTATGGCCCACAGCTTTTAGGGGAAAAAAAACATTGTTGGGAATCTCTGCAGGCCTATCTTCAGCAAGAAAATATCTCCAATATTATTCTCGGAGGAGATTTCAACGTAACGCTGGCCCAGGACGAGAAAAGGGGGGGCTCGATAGTGAGGGATCCGGCCAGAGAATGGGTAGAGGACTTAGCCTCTGTCTGGGACCTTCTTGATATAAAACCAGCAAGAGGACGCTACACGTGGACAAATAGGAGAACTGGGCCTGGACATATCGCTGCCAGACTAGACAGATTTCTCGTACAAAGCTCCTTCCTGCTGCTAGGTCTCGAAGCCAAAGCAGAAATTCTGGCCCACAGTGTTTCTGACCATAAACCAATCCATCTAGAAATCAAAAAATACCAAGTTAAAGGGCCCATTCCCTTCAGATTTAGCCCAATTTGGATCAATAATAAAGGATTCACAAAGCTGGTTACAAAAGTGTGGGCCACCACAGTCCAAGGCTCAGCATCCTATGTTTGGGAGGAAAAAATAAAAAGGCTGAAAATTGCTTTGAAGTCATGGTTCAAAAGCCAACCGAGTCCAGCAGCAGAACGCCAAGCAACCCAAAGCCTTCTTGAGGCGCATCAGCTAGCAATGGAACAGCAGGAGATCACTCCAGAAATCTTGCATAAGGAGGACATCCTTCAAAGGAAATGGCACCAAGCATGCAGAATGGAGGAAAATTATTGGAGGCAGAAATAGAGAAGTCTATGGCTCAAAGAAGGAGACCGGAACACATCATACTTCCACAAGCAAGCCGAAGCAAGAAATCACTACAAGGCAGTGACGGAAGTGCAGATCCAGGACAAAATAATTGCAGATCCGGATGGAATTAAACAAGCAGCTTATGAAACTTTTGAGAAATTATACTCAGCCCCGAAGGAAGTGGATCTAAACCAGCAAGATTACCCCCTAACGCTGATTCCAAAGCTAATAACTGCAGACATCAATAACAAGCTGACCAGAGAGGTAACGTAGCAAGAAATAAAGGAGGTCATAGACCAGATGAATCCAGACAAGGCTTTGGGTCCAGATGGGTTCACTGCAAGGTTTTATCAGCATTGTTGGGAAACCATCAAAAAGGACCTAACCAAAATGATCCAGAAGTCCCAGAAGGCCAGCAAACTAGGAGGAAGCACCAACTCCTCTTTTCTGGATCTCATTCCGAAAGAAAAAGGAGCGCTTTCCTTCAATAGGTTCAGACCAATCTCTCTCTGCAACACAAGCTATAAAATACTTTCCAAAGTAATAGCTAACCGCCTCAAGGCAGCGCTCCCTATTCTCGTCCCTGAAAATCAAGGAGGCTTTGTCCAGGGGAGGCATATTGCTGATAACATCATCCTGGTACAAGAAGCGATCCATTCCAGCGTGCTCAGAAAAGAAAAAGGTATGGTCATCAAACTGGATCTAGCAAACGCTTTTGATAGAGTTAGACATGAATTTCTATTTGAAGTTATGAGGAGGTTTGGTTTTGACTTGCATTTTATAAGCTGGATTAAAGCCTGCATTGGCTCTCCATGGATAGCCCCCCTGGTGAACGGGAAGGTAACTACCTTTTTTAAAGCCTCCAGGGGTCTAAGACAAGGCTGCCCTCTGTCGCCCCTGCTCTACGCCCTCCAAGCTTCAGCTCTCAGCTACCAACTGGAAAACACCCAAAAAAATAAAGATCTACTTGGTCTGCGAATAACTCAAGGGGTGAAAGACATCAATCATGCTCAATTTGCGGACGATGCATTGTTGCTGGGGGGAGCAAGACCCATCATTGCAAAAAAAATTAAGGAAGAGTTGGACGCCTATGCAAAAGCCTCTGGCAGTGAAATAAATCTGGCCAAAAGCAACATTTATGGCTGGAACATCACCCCCAATGAAATGCTGAGAATCACTCGAGTTCTTGGAATGGAAGGACATACAAATTGGGATGCTTTTAAATATTTAGGAGTTCCAATTTTTAAGTCTGCCCCAAAAGCTTCTCATTGGAGCCACCTAACAGAAAAACTGAAGAACAAGTTCTCTTCCTGGGGGGCCAATTGGCTGAACTTAGCAGGGAAGATAGTTCTAATAAAAGCTGTAGTAGCTAGCCTCCCAATTTATCAATGCTCGTTGCTCCTAGCACCAGCCACAGTCATTCACAAACTAGAAGCTTTTCATAGACGGTTCCTATGGGAAGGAGGAAAGCAGGAAAAGAAGAAGATGCATCTAGTTAAATGGGAAAAAAACATCAAATCCTATAGAGAAGGAGGTCTCAACCTTAAAAATACAAGGATTCAAAATCTGGCCCTAGGGGCAAAGCTCCTTTGGAAAATGGTAACCGGAAAAGCCACCTGGAATAAGTGAGCCATTTGGAGGAAATATTTCTGAGGATCTAGGGATCGAATTTTAGAACTCCCTCTCAAGGAGGGGAAAAGCTCCCCCATCTTTGCGCTTTGCAAAAAAGCGATCCCCCTCTTCATCCCCCACTTAACTTGGATTCCGAAAAGTGGCAAGAAAATTAAAATTTGGACAGACTCTATAATGGGCGACCCCCCTCTCGATCAGCACCAAGGCTTGCAAGATCTCACAAGATGGATGGACAATCAAACCATCTCAACTCTCTCAGACATTTCAGTTTGGGGAGAAGATCGGCCTCATCTTTGGCAAGGTTGGGCAGCACCAAACAGACCAGCCTATTTAGACAGGGAATTGGAGGCGCTCAAAAAATGTCTGCAAGGGAAAGCTCCTCTAAAAAAGGCAGGCAAAGACGAACGAGGATGGGGCAGCAATGCTCAAGAATATTCCACAGCAGAGGGCTACCACCTATTCAGCTCCGTCCCCACTGCTTTGCCAAATCCAGCTCTTTGGAAGGCAATCTGGAATCATCGTTCCCTACCAAAAGTTGACCTTTTCATCTGGACCTTGGCTCATAAAAGTATCCCAATGGGGGAGAATCTTAAAAGAAGAGGCTGGGAGGGGCCCTTTAGATGCCCTCTTTGCCTCCAAGAGGAAGAAACATCTGACCACCTAATCCTAAATTTCACTTACTCCAAAGAAGTCTGGAAGATGGTGATAAACCCCCTGCCAGCCAACAAACTCCCAACCGATGTTCTCATCCTGCTCCTCCAATGGGAATCCTTGTTCCCATTTTCCGACAAGAAAAGGAACCAAACTCGTTGGATATGGGGATTGCTCCCAAAGCTCATTCTATGGAGTCTCTGGTTAGAACGAAATCATCGAATTTTTAAAGACAGCCAATTAAGCGAAGATAGAACTGTCACTAAAATTCGAGCTCTGTTGGGGGAGTTAGCTGCACACCCCAGCCCCACAGTAAAGCTACACCATCTGGATGAAGCTCGGAGGATTTGGATAGCTCAATACAACCTCCCAAGCTTGGAAAGCCTTCCTCAAAGTTATCCATTACATGAAAGATGGGAGGTCAGGGCAAGTGGGAAGGAATTTTCCAATTGGAAAAATAATATCAAAACTCCTATCCTACATTTTGATGGGGCCTCGAAAGGGAACCCAGGGCCGGCTGGAGGAGGGGGCACAATTGAAGAACCCAAACAAGACAAAGTGACACATTATGCTCTTGGGCTAGGCATAGAATCCAATAACAGGGCTGAGGCATTGGCTCTCTGGCAAGGTTTGCAACTGGCAGTAAATCTCGGAATTCCAGACTTGACAGTAATAGGGGATTCTAGGATCATCATTCAGGCTATGGTCAAGCGATCCAAAACTCAAAGAACCAACCTCAATAATCTCCTTGACAAAATTTGGTACATTTTAAGGAAGTTGAACTCTTGTCATTTTTATCATGTGCTAAGGGAACAAAATCAAAATGCTGATAAAGAAGCCAATCAAGGCATCTTGTTGGAGGCAGGAGAGATGTCAGTAAATGGCACAAGGGACTGGGTGGAGATCCCATGAACCCACGCAGGATTCGGGCACTCTTCCATAGGCTGGATCGCGCAGGGACAAAGAATCTAAACGATTCGATCTTGCAGACAGGAACAGATGAGGCAATTGAAAGATAGGCTCTACCCAGTACCAAGAGGAATGGCGCTCAAGATCTATGGCAATCACAAAATCTGCACGGCCTCGTCCAACTCGCTTAGGCAATGATGGGAATGTGCGAAAAATAAATAAAGAGAGCTCAGCCCCCTCTCATTCAAGATCAAGAGAAGAGTTGCAGAGCGTTTAGGAACTCAGAGAGAGCACAGTTTCAGAGTAAGCAAAGCCAGGAGCGCGAGGTGAGATTTTGTAGGGGGATGGCTTCTTCATCCAAAGTCACGATGAGTACAGAAGAGCGGTTGAAGGAGATGGACAAAACACTGGCCAATCTGCAACAGATGTTTCGGCATCAATTGGATTTTCTGGAAAAATTAGATGTGGAAGCAGGTCGCAGACTAGAACAGCTTGAATCGGACATCACCCTGACCAAGATTGGGTTTGCAGAGGAATTGGACAAGCTTCACAAAGAGCTGAAGAATCCTCAGCAAGAATTTGATGAAAGAATGGAACAGCTGGAGGCCAAGATGGCCCAACTGAACAGCAATTGGAACCAGGAAGAAGAGAAATAAACTTTTGTCATCTGAAATGTAAGCAAGCTCTCCAAGCACTCTGGCATCTGTCTCAGCCAAGGCTTTAAATAAGCAGTATATTAAGCAATAGGGAGATAAGTCAGTTATAGTTCTAGTTTCTTGGTAGTTTGTTTCAGGATAGTAGGCCCAAAGCCATCTTGGGCCATTTTGTAACCGAATCTGTGGCTCTGCCGCATTTTAATATAATACATACCCGTTTACGTCAAAAAAAAAAAGGACTAAGTCACTCTATTTCTTTCAAATAATATAGTTGAACTATACTTGCTATGTTCAACATATATACTTAGTAGTTTGGTTTGGGGCATAACTTTTATCTACTCGAATAATTACATTTCATGAAATCCACATTATTTTTAGATTCTTTTATATTAGATTTAAAAATAAAAATGAACAATGATGAATATGGTTGTAATTAAAGGACTTTCATAGTTAAATAATTTATTATTAAAGTGATAATAATAAATAAATAAAATTGGCCAAGGGTGGTAGGCACAGGGGGTCCTTTATGATCCCAAAGGAAATATTGAAGTAGACTTTGTTTACGGTTTAGGTGTTGCCATAAACCATGAGGTTGAGGCATTGGATGCATAATAAGGATTGCAATTGATAAAGGAGCATGGGGCGAAGCATGCATCACTAGTTAGAGACTCCTCGATCATCATAAGGTCTCTCCTTCAATAATATATTCCTTAAAATCCTTGATTATCTCGCATGGTTGAAAGTATTCTAGAGAGAGCCAAATAAATTGAAAGAATCTCATTCTTTAAAGAGTTGTGAGCTCACATTGTAGAGGTTGATTGCATTGTTAACATGGGAGCACACTTGTATGAAGGATATATAAGCATAAATGGAGGCGATCCCCATTTCACACCCCTCCATGATATTTATTCACATTAAGCTTTCAATGTAAATGGTACACAAGTGTGTCATCAAGCAAGATTGAAAGGATTAAGATTTATGGTATTTAAACCACCCCTCCTATCAATGCACTATGTTTTTGGTGTTTATTATTATGAGGAGAATTATGCCTTGGTCTCTCCCTATGTGTGGTCTTATTATTGTGGTCATGTGGTTTGAGAATGCATCCTTCCTCCCCCCCTCAAATTTTGATGTGAATTCAGGGGTCTATGCATCTCAAGGGAAATTGGCGAGAGGGTGGACAATTATTCTATGGAAGGGTATTGGAAACCTATTGAAGTGGTCTCTCATCGGGGGGTTATTTGTTGTAGAGGTATCAATGGTTCGATAAAAAAATGAACAATGTATGTTGTATGAATTGGTTGAGGTCAAGAGGTAGGTGAGGCATTGCAAATGGGGAATTCTGGAAGCCTAGAAACCTACAGTTTTCTTACCCCTCTGATGAATTCATTGGCATGAGATGTGGGAAGGAAATATTTTGGTGGAAAAATGGAAAAAGGACTCAAGAAAAATGAAGGCATCCATGCAAATATACAGGAGAAAGTATCTGGAGATGGACTTGAAGTTGGATTTAGTAACCTCTTTGGTCACCCACATTAATGGTTTTTTGAACCTCCCTCTGAAAGTAACTCAGTCCCCTCCTACTACGACTTCTAATTCAATTGGAGAATCATCTTCCCATCATCTTTTGAGAAACAAGGATGGGGATAAGGAGGCCCGACACTCTTCCACTATGTAGCTAAAAAAAATTGTAGATGGAGCATGCCTTGTGGATCAATCAAGGATGGAATTGTGTAATGAGGAGTTCAGTGAGGACTTTAGTTGATAGAAGATTCCCTTCATGGGCTATCATTTTTAATTTTCTCACTATTGAAATGTTTTTTAGAGGTTTGTTGATTATGGGATAGTTTGTCTGGTAATACATCAAACATGTTAGTCAATTAGTGTTTTTTGTATGTGAATATATTTTTTTTGGAACAAGAACTCTATAATTTAGGTAACATGATGTGGTGATCATATATATTGTTTGTATTACAGTGTCATTCATCTCAATTGAAAAATTATCTAATACAATGATACTCATTTTTTCCAGGGAAAAAAATCTATATTTCTATTAATATAAACAAAAATACATAGACATATCCCAATTCATCAGTGCATTTAAGCCCCTATCATAGAAGTTATGTATACTTGGCTCCCTAAACATAATTGTTTAATATATCATGGAAGTTACATCTAATTCTTCTCATCGAAAGGAAAACCTGAAATTATAACATTCAACAAAATTGTAGTCTTGAAAATGTCCATTGTCTTATACAGAAAACAAAGTAGTTAAGACTATTAGTTCCAAGGATCACGAGTATATTCAATTGAGTGTCAATCCTAGAGTATAGATATAAGCCAAGTTTCTCAACTCATTCCTAGTCTAGCTTTTGAGAGTCCATCCACTATATTATTCCTATCCTTGTATATATGAGACAAAGATATGTGTGAGAATTTTTCAAGTAAACATGGTACTTCATCATAGAAAGGTTGTAAGGAGGAATTCCTGAGAAAAAATTCCTTACACAACCATTGGATAACTAGCATTGAATTGCCAAAAAAATGAATTTGTGATTATCCAAACTCTAGGGCCACCCTCAAAAATAGTTTGAGAGCCATTAGATCACAATAGTTAATGGTTTTGTAACCGATTCCATCTTTGAAAGAAATGCTATGATTTGAAGATAAATATAAAATTCTTTATGATCCTTCCTTTGGAGGGATCCCTTGCAATGCACCCTCAAAGTATGCCCATGGGATGTCCTTGTTAATTACATCTTCTATCCGGATATGTGTGTTTTTTTTTTATTGAATCTATGGGTAATAATTTAATATGTTTAGGGCCTAAAATACACATTTGAGAGGTAATGTCTCTTTGTCTTCAAACAACTTCAAGTTCTTGGCTAACCAAACTCCCTGGGCTATGTTAAAAGAAAGGGCTCAAACCTTGTTTGTTTCCTTTTTGATACACCAAGAGATAAAAGCCTCTTCTATACCTTCATATGCCCAAAGGTTCATTATCCCTATCATCCTTTCCACCTCTTTCAATACCTCCTTGGTGTAAGGATATTTCAAGATGATATGTAGAATGGTTTCTTCTACCTATTGACATAAGTTTCACCACCCCGCCCCAATAAAACTCCTCATCTAAAGGACCTCCCAAGTGGGTGCCCTATTGTTTAAAACTAGCCACATGAAGATCTTGTTTTTTGAAGGGCACTTTAATTTCCATATAGTGCTCCACCACCAGACCTAGTGTCATTTTCTTCCTTCCTCAACTAGAGATTTGTAAACTATTCTAGGAAAATATGTTCCTAGAAAATTTAGTGACCAAATCAGTTGATCTTATAAATATCTTAGTCTAAAATTGTTGTATTTTAAAATGTTTGTGTACCTCATCCATGAGTCGATGTATTCTTCCCCCAAACCTATCTCTTCCCAAGATAGCTAATGTTGATGCCAAGTTGTTGACCTTTCCCAGTTCATAACCTATCTAAGCATATAATAACCTTTGCTTCTTATCTCTTGCATCATCCAAGGGGGTAATCCATGCAAACCTTTGCTTCTTACCCATGGATTAAGCCCAATTTGTACTTTATCTCCTTTGCCAATTTGCCAAATCCACCATTTTCCAACCAAATGGAATGCACAATTAACAACTTTCCAAATTATTGAAGCATTGTGTGCTTGTTTAAAAGGATTTCTTACCCAATCCTCCACCAAACCAGGAGCACTAAACTTAACTCGTATTACCAATACGCACAAACTTGACCCTTGTATTAATCTCCACACGTTTTTTTCAACAAGTGCCTTGGAGAAGAGAAATGGGTTCTTTAGCCCCCAACCTCCATTGACTTTTGGTAAAGCTAGCTTTTTCCAAGAAACCAACACAAAACCTTTATTATTTTGACCTCCTAACCTAATGAATTTATAGCATAGTCACCTAATAGCTTCTAGAACTCCCTTTGGGACCTAGGAAAGTGATCTCCAGTAAACTATAATCGCTTCTAGGACCACGTTTACCAATACCAAACGACCTACTCTGGAGAGCCACCAATTGCACCATGTGTTTAATTTATTTTCCACTTTAGAAATCAACCACTTTCAGTCACATTTTTTGTAAAAACTTGTCTTCAAAAAGAAACCCAAGTACTTCAGACCCTAATCTAACTATATCAATTGATAAGGAAAAAATTAAATAAAGTAATTATTTTCCTGCTCAAATATCCCCCATAGAGTTATCATGGATTTTTCCATATTTATTATCATGCCTTTTGCCTTATAGAATAACTCCATTATGCCTTTGAACTTATTAGTAACCCATCTAGTGCCTTCACAGAAAATCAAAATGTCACTTACAAACAATAGAGGTGTGGATATTGCAGGATACTCCAATAAATATTGCTTCGAAGCTATTATTTTATGTTGCCTCTTTAATTAACCCACTTAACCCTTCAATTATTAATAGGAATATAAGAGAGGATAAAGGACTACCTTGTCTAAGGCCTATTCTAGTGAGGAAAAAAGGGGATGTCACTCCATTTATTAATATAGCAAATGATATTGATGTTATGCAACTCATAACCCATACAACAAACTGATGACAAAAACCCAAATGTATGAGAATAAGTCTAAGGTAAAGCCAACTTACCATATCATATTCTTTGGATAGGTCCATTTTAATCACCATTGAGATTTGGTTCCTAGTGTTTAATGAATGAAGATTTTCTTGAGCTATCCCCGTTGCCTCATGAATCTGTCTTCCCTCTAAAAACCCAAACTATTCTCCAAAGATTTGTTTTGATAAAACCCTTTTCAGTATTATAGCAATTACCTTTGATATGATTTTATAAATGCAATTGAATAATGAGATTGACCTTCATCTTCGAGTCTTCTATTAATTTTTTCCACGCATGTGCACTCTCCTCACAAAGTTTTGCACATTCTCCCTCTATCCTCTTAATGTAGGCAATTGTTTTCATTGCCATTATTCTACTGCCTTCGCACACTTTTGGTCATGTTCCTGGCATGTTCCTTGACTATAAATCTTGGATCTTCTCCCTGAATCCCTTAATGACTTCACCAATCTTTAACAGTTTCTCCTCCATAGTAGCTTCGACTACTACGGGAACTTTTGGAATTTCCTTATTTAACTTTTGGACCGCTACTTGGGTTTTACGCGTTATGTCCTCAACTTCATCCTTTTCCTTAAGGGATTTCTTCACCCTTTCTTTGGCCTCAAATTTTTCCTTCATGACCTCTACTACTTGGATTTCAACGTCCTTCTTTTGTTGGAGTGCATCCTCATACTATTGTTGTAATTGATCTCTTTCATCCTTCATTTTGACCAACTCCTGCGTCACTTCCTCTCCTCTGGTCTTAATTTCCTGTAATAGGCCTACCTGCCAATATTATAGTCTATGCATGGGCATCCTTGATATGAGCATATTGAAATATCCCAAAACATTCACTTGCTCGTGTAACTCGCCCATTGGCAGCTCCAACGCATATGTCTCAATCTATAAGGTTTTATGCCTTATTTTTAGTTGTGTCAGGGTCGGTTGTGCACTTCCTACTTCTCTCCTTGGCCCCGTGGATGGTCCTTCCCTGGACCTATGCTCTTTCCTAATGCTTGCTACTTCTAATCTACAACAGTACTCCCAGTTGATCTTGCACTTTCTTATGTTGCTCTTCTTTCTTCCTTGTTGCTTCCTCCCATATTTCTTCTATGGTATTTCGTATCTGGTAGCCAATTTTGTCCATATCATCATTAGTTAATATATAGAATGGGGTCTCTCTATGCACCTTAGTTTTATTGCATGCCCCCCCTACTTGTTCTTTCCCCATATCCTTCCTTTTTATTCCTTTCGATGGGTCAGGAATATCATATGTGCCATTATTTTAATCCTTGCATTGCTCGTCACCATTTTCCTCATCACTTTTGTATTGTTCTTCCTCCTCTTCTAATTGTCCTATCTTTTCTGCTGGGCTCTTCCAGCCTTCCTCCCTTTCATTGAATATCAAGCTCACATTCTCCGTTGTTAACCTGTAACTAGTTGGTAACCACTGGTGCGTTGGATCCTTCTTGGTCTACACATACATATGGTGTATGTCGACTCTAAATCGTGCGATATCCATGTATTCTACTACTATTTCTGGTTGATATGTGTGGTGTGTGCGCAAATAAATAGGTAATATTTTCCAAGTAGATAAAAAAAATGTTTCATTACTGTTGTTTTTCCTTTTCTTAATTATTGTGTGCCATAATTGGCATACCTCACAGCCAAATTATTGCTACTTGATGTGCGCATGCACTAGTAATACCCTGGTTCTTTCCACCTGACTAGTGCATTTAATATTAGCAACCATGCGTAATGGAATTCAATGTCCTTTTCTTGGGCCTCCATACATTCATGTGGGTTCACCAGGAAGGTGGCCCAGATCATCTGCACCCCTTCCACATACTTCTATGCAGCTGTAATGACTACAGTTGGGACTTCATCTTTGCGAAATTTTCGCAACAACTTGCAGGCCAATACCTGCATCTCAAACCTCGCATTTTTATCATTGATTCTCTTAACATACAGACCCCTCTTTCCTCTAAATGTCTAGAATTTCTCTTTCATTGACTCGAACAGGGCTCGCTCTCCCACCTTGTTGAACAACAGTCCTGGATCCTCGCCAACTTTTGGTAGACCTTTAATATGAGCAATTAATGCAGTATCAATTGATATTGGGGGATCTAGCCAGAGTTTTCCTCCGTGAACACAACTTAGTAACACCTTCACGCAGGAATTAATTTATCTACTTCTCCCAAAATGTGTAATTTCTAACAAGATCAATATTCCTGCTTTCTCCAATCCCAGCATCCATTCTTGTGGCTCTAATAGGATTTCTCCTATGCCTGGTGTTATCACATGAAGTTGTCATGGGTCATATGTAGTTATTTTTAAGACCTAAGTCTACACCTATGCCCTATCTCTCTCTTTTCCACATACCTTCCTATAAATTTTTCCTCTTCAGGTTGATAAATTTGATTTCCCTTTTGTTCAATGACCTATTTTTCTTTATTGTCTTGCTTCACTGATTATTGGCACGAAGTTTTTATGTCTTTCTTGAAATATAAACTTATATTGCGATTTGGTTCGAATTACTAGTCATCATGTTTTCCTTTAATTGAGCTTACAGTAGGCCGAACAAGTCCTTTGTTTGCACAGGGAAAAACCATGAGCAAAATGCAGCATTCAGAGCAGTCCATTTTGGGATTGAAATACAAGCAAACAGACAGGTTCAATTTTCAACGATGGAGATCCCATATGCAGTTCAAATTAGCGGCTCTCATGCAGTCAGAGTTTCAAAGTCGTGCAAGGATTAACGACCAGGTAGAAACCTCAAAGGGTCGAAGTCCCGAAGTACCGAAGTGACGAGAGACTGCCACGTCAACTGGGAGAAAGTTACTTCAGGAGATTTCCATGCCCTACGTCCCGAAGTCCCAAAGAGTTGAAGTCCTAAAGTGACATCAGGTTGTTGTGTTGCTTCAAGCCCTACCACTCCACAGGTGTTTTTCAACTCAACACATGGCACTTATACATTGAGGATGCATGGCATTCATTTCAGGCTAGCAAGTCACTCTGGGCATGTACCACAATGGGATTTTTTCATGCTACACAATCCAAAACTCCCGAAGCCCGAAGTGTCAAAGTGTCAAATAAACATGGTTCTCATCCATTAGTAGTTGTGACATCATATAACATCAAGCCGCCACATCACTCTGGGAGTTCGACCATCCTGTAGATGTTCATACTTTGCACTCAAAAGCTCTCGAACCCCGAAGAACCGGAGGCATGTGGAATTCATCTGGCACTGACATGTGGTGCTCATCTGTTGAGAAACGTGGCACTCATTTCAGGCACATTTGGATCTGTCATCCATTTTTTTTTTATGACACATGTCACCCTTCTTTCCATGACACGTCAACACATGACGTTAGGACACCACGTCGGATTCGGGAAATCGTCCTCTGGGAAATATTCCTGCTCAACATTCAAAGCTCTCAAATGTCAAATTGGCTCCATCTCTAAACATGGTTAAAAGGATTCTGGGGTTGGCAGACAGATAAATTTTAGCAGAGGCATTAAAATAGCAAGGTTACCCAGATCGCAGATTGCAACAGATTGACAGCCACACTTCATTGTGGGGACAGAACATGCTCTAACATTAAAATCCTAGAGTGATCCAACAATCGAAACCATGGTATAGCTAGAGAGGTATGTGGCAGTTGGTGGTGGATTGAGGGAGTTAGAGTGGTGTGGATCCAAACCACCCTTGACAACTTCCACAATCATGTGCTTATATAGGGTCCAACCTGAGAGAAGTGTGTGGCAACAAACTAGGCGTTAAGCCTCATCCTGATCCCAATGAGAAATCAATTAATGAAAGAAGGACTAGTGGTTGAACAATCAACTACCCCCCTTAAATGGAAGCATGGAGGGTCTGGTCAAGGAGACAAAACCTGTCAACCCGAAGTACCACAGAGGGCAGTTTTTCCTACAGGCCCAGACTGACCCGAGTTTCCTTCTGAGAGAAGGAAAAAGATAGACAAGAGAATACACCAGTTGTTGTCTTGATTATAAATACATCATATGAATGATATGAGAGGGTCGGATGGTTGAGCAGAGCTCCCTTTGGTAATATTTTGACTAAACAGAGTTGTTCTATGGTTATGTATGAGACTTGAGACAATTTCATTAATAGAAGTCAATTTCCTATCATCATCTTGTTTCCTCTTATTCTGAAATGCTCATGATTGGATGATCCATGTGAGATGGTGTGGTTGTGTTATAATGGAGGTTTGATTATAATGTTGCTATGAATGTTTTTCAGTGTTTTAAACTTTAAGTTCAAGAAGTTCTTGTGACTGATTTTTTCTTCTCCTACCTACTTGAAGGCCTGATGCTTATAGCAAACCTATCCACCTTCCTCACTAAGACTTCCTTCTATTCACCTTTATCCTTAAACCACTTACTAAAGTTAATCAAAACCTCATTTTCTTATGCATGCTAGCCTAGATTTATGTGTTCAAACATTCTTATGTTGAGTTTTGTCCACTTGACCTTTAATCATTAATTTACATTCACAAATCTTTTGATGGGTATTGTTGCAATCTGAGGGTGATTCTCAGTGCTAACATTCTTGGCATCATTGTTGGGGACGAATTGAAGACATTTCCCTGGGTTTGAACAACAAAGCAATATTGATTCTGAAGGTGCATTAGAATTCAGTACATTAAATATTGCAGCTTGCACCTAGTGACTCCATCGTTTCAGTTGTGGCTCCCAAACGTAGACATATGAGGTCTACTCCACATCTACCTTTGGAAACACCTGAAGTTGACCCAGAGAACATTATCAAGAAATAAAAGGCTTCTCAAGAAGGATTTTCAGCTATTTTACCAGGTACTTCTGGTCATTTACATGATTCTACTTTTAAAACTCCAATAGCCATATCTAATTCTCCTCTTTTACCTTCTGTTGAAGTTTCTAAAAGTTTGGATTTTGAAAATTTTCCCGTTGAATACTCTTCTTTTAGCCCTAAATTACAAGAAGAAAATTTTGAAACCATTGCTTCTCCTGATGTTGTAAGTTGGTTCAGACTTGAGAGTCTTGAATATTTTCCTACTTTGGGCCTTCCTACTTCTCCTCCAATCAAAGTTGTTGTGACTAAAGAAGAGGAAACATTTTTTCCCTTGGACCCTATACCATCTTCCTCCAAGACTCTAAATCTTCCTCTGAAAACTAAAACATCTCCATCCAAGCTTCCTCTTTCTCCAAAAATCCAAGCTACATTTGTATCTGTCAAAACTCCATCTCCCCCTTGTTCTCCTACCGTTCACAACCCAATGGCAGGTGCTAATATTCCTAGAAATAAGATGGATGTCATAGTGGCTACTACGTATGCCCCTCTTATTTTACCTCAACCTATGAATGCTCTCCCAGTTAGAGACTACCTTAAGTACATGCTCAAGTTCACAGGGGAGGAAGACATAACTGCAAAGGAACACCTTGCAGCTTTTTATAGTTATGCAGATAATATTAACATTGAGAATGAATATGTATGGATGAGGGTATTTGTATAGAACCTTGATGGTGAGGCTAGAAAATGGTTTAGGGGTTTGACTCATGGATCTATTGCTGGGATTGAAGCTTTGGATGATTCTTTCTTGAGGCATTGGGGGGATAAAAAGGATTTCCTTTATTATATTACAGAATATGGGTCACTTAAGAGGAACGAGGGGGAATATGTTTCAGATTTCTCAAAAAGATTCAATAAAATGTACAACAAGATTTCCATTGAAATAAAGCCTATAGAAACCTTTGCCAAGATTACCTATGCCAGTGCTTTTGACCCTGAGTTTTGCCTCCTGTTGAGAGAAAGAAGATCTACCTATCTAGCTCATATGCAAGATGCATCTTTGGAAGTAGAATCTAACATATTGGCAGCTGAAAAACTTAGGGGAAAATCTGATAGAGACAGAAGGAAAGGTAGAGTTGAAGCTTCAACCTCAGAATCCCTTGTCATCCACCCTCAAGTTGATGAACTTACAAAATTGGTAAAATCACTTTCTGTTGAAATGGAGAAGTTGAAACTTGAAGGGAAACAGAACTATACGAACACACGGAATGGTTATAATAGAGGTAATTTCAGAAGACCAAATAATTCCCCTCAGGTCCTCCAAAGAGATCAAAGAAATAGGGATAGGTATGATCAAAAAGTCCAAGCCCCTCTCCAAAACAACTTTGTTGTTGATGAAGAAGGAGAGGATGAAGAAATTGATCCTAAAATCCACTATCTTTGTGACACCTCTTCATCTCCTCATTTAACCTAATATGCATATGAACAGTCTCTCATGGATAGTCATTTAAATGAATTGAGTAAAGGAGAAAAAACAAATGAAAATCCAAGTAAATACAACTTAAGTCAAAAAAGAAATAGGGGGAGACTGACACTTATGATCAGTCCACTAAAACAGAAAATTATGCTAAGGTTGTGACAGTTAGTAGCAAAGAAAAAAATGCACAAAAACCCCAGGCATTGGCTAAAATCCCTACCCCAGAAGTTAAGGATATTCTTAAATCTCCATCCTCTTTTAGCTTTGAAAGTGAGATTCAAAAAATTAAAATCCTTGTACCTTTGTTGTAGTTGATTAAGAATGAGGAATTCAAAAGATATATTTCTAAAATGTTGCAGCATGAGCCTTCCTCTAATTCCACAAATTCAGTCAACCTTCAAGATGAAAAAACATTTATCATCCTGGGACCTTTGGTAGAGGATAGAGATGACTCTTCCCCCCCTTTCTACACATCATTAAACATTCATGATAAAGTGTTGCACAACTGCTTGATCGACTCAGGGGCATCCCATAACCTCATGCCTAAAACTGTCATGGATGATCTTGGGTTGGAAATTAAAAAAACCTACCATGACCTATACTCATTTGATTCCAAGAAGGTGAAATGTATTGGGGTTATTAAAGACCTGGTTGTTACCATGTTCCAATTTCCAATGAAATGTGTGGTCATGGATATTGTGGTGGTTGATGTCTCCCCTAAGTTTGGGATGCTCTTGTCAAGATCTTGGATCAAAAGACTAGGGGCGACTTTGTAGATGGACCTTTCATATGCCACCATTCCTGTGTTTGGGGGAGAACATAGAAGGCTTTATAGAGATGCACAATTATCCTACATCATTAGTGATGAAGCAAATCCTACCAACCACCCTATTTTTGCACTTGATACTAGTTTAGAATCCAGTATATTACAGCTCACTGATGCTCTTCAACCACCTATTGAAATTAGAAAATGGTCCATCACCTCTTGTGAAGATCCTCCTTCTAATACCTATGTTTGGAAGATGTTTTTTTATGTGGCCTCTTCTAAGGAAGGTGTTGGCGTTGGGGTAGTCTTTATTTCTCCTACCCAAGAGATCATATATTTGTCCTACAAGCTTGAATTTGAAACTACAAATAATGTGGCAGAATATGAGGCTCTTGTTTTGGGTTTGAGGGCTACTAAAGACATGAGGATTGAATAGCTAGCAGTGTTTGGAGATGCTTAATTAATTGTTCATCAAGTTAAAAATCTGTATCAAGATAAACACCCCGGGTTAAGGACTTACATAAATGAAGTTTGGGATATTGTTGATAGTTTATTCTTAGTTTTTAATATCTCATTTGTTCCAAGAGAGAAGAACACTATGGAAGATTCCTCAGTTGTTTCAGCAAGTAATTTCGTAGTTCCTTTGCCCCCCTAAACTCAAATATGATGTGGAAGTAAAGTATAGACCCTCTATACCTGACAATGTCAAGCATTGGAAAGTTTTTTAGGATGATCTTGAGATAAAAAGATTTCTTGAGACTGTGGATGAGTTATCTTCCTTACATATTGATCAAGATCATGATACTGAAAAAAATCCCTCATGCTGATATTTTTCTGAATAAAATTGTTGACCATCATATTGTTTAGTTGCCCAATAACCATATTCCAAAAGGACTAGTCCCCTTGGAGATATTGTTTGATAGGAATGATGTTGTTGTAAAGGTTAAAGGTTCAACTAAAAACGGTGAGGTGACTGAATGCAATTTAGGTACAAAGGAGGATCTCAAGTACGTTAAGTTGTCTAGCAGCTTATCAAAGGAACAAAGGGATGAGTATGTTAAGCTTTTAAAGGAGTTTGTTGATGTGTTTGCCTGGAAATATGAAGATTTAAGAACATATGACACAAACATAATTGAACATAAGATCCCTTTGACAGAGGAGATCAAACCTTTTAGGCAGAAACTCAGACAGATAAATCTCATGTTGTTGCCTATTATGGAAAAAGAAGTGAAGAAGTTGTTAGATGCCAAAATCATAATTCCTTTGAGTACTCTGAGTGGGTAGATAACTTGGTCCCTGTGAGGAAGAAAATGGGGAAATTATACTATGTGTTGATTTTGGGAATTTTAATAGAAGCTCTAAGAAAGATAATTACCCCTTGCCAAAGATGGAGCACATTTTGCAGAGAGTCATTGGTTCATCTAGAATGTCTATGATTGATGTTTTTTCTGGCTACAATCAAATCTCTATCTTGCTTGAAGATAGAGAGAAGAAAACCTTTACTACTCCTTGGGGCACATTCATGTATGTTAAGATTCCCTTTGGATTGATGAATGCAGGAGCGACCTTTGAGCGAGCAATGGACATTGCATTCATTGGGGAGAAGGACAAGTTTGTAGTCATTTATCTAGATGACATTATAGTGTTCTCAAAATCTGATAAAGAGCTTTATCATCATTTGAAAAGGTTTTTCCTGAAGTGCAAAAAGTTTGGTCTCTCTCTCTCAATCCTAAGAAGTCCTTGTTTGCTATGAAGGAAGGTAAGTTATTGGGACACATTGTATCAGCAGAAGGGGTAAGAATTGATCTAAGCAGAGTAGAGGCCATTCAGACCTTATATTTTCCTAGATCCAAGAAATAAGTTCAGTCTTTCTTGTGAAAAAACAATTTTCTAAGAAGGTTCATCTCTAACTTTGTTGAATTAGTGAAGAATGTTACAGGCATGCTTAGGAAAGAAATTGAGGTGAAATGGACTACTGAGGCTTGAGAATATTTTGATCAGATCAAAAAGGCCTTGACTGAAGCACATGTGCTCATCATCCCTGACTATTCCAAGGAGTTTCTGATAATTTCCGTTGCCTCATTTGACACATTGGTTGTTGTTTTGCTGCAGAAAAATACAGAGGGGTTAGAGCAGCCTATTTTATTTTTTAGCAGAGCATTGAGGGATGTAGAAATGAGATATGATATCATGGAAAAGAAAGCTTATGCTTTGGTCAAATCCCTCAAGGCTTTCAGAGTATATGTTCTGCATTCAAATATTGTTGCATATGTTCCTTCAGCCTCACTAAAAGAGATACTTATCCAGCCTGACATAGATGGGAAGAGGAGCAAATGGATTGCTAAAATTCTAGAATTGGACCTTGAAATGAATCCCACTAAACTAGTGAAAGGCCAAGGTTTAGATAGGTTGCTAGCTGAATCAAATTGCAAAGCTTTAGGGGTTAATTTCATGAACATAAACTCAGAAAATCAGCAAGTTGAGTTTGTTGATAAAATCTCTCATGCCAACCCAAATTTGGCAGAATGCACTTGGTATAAAGACATCATATATTTTTTGTAGAAGTTGTAGCATCCTGATGGTTTGGGCAAGAACAAGGTGAGATATTTGAAGCTTAAAGCAATTAGATATTGTCTCATTGATCATATCTTGTATTGGAAAGATCCTCTAGGAGTTCTTTTTAGATGTTTAGATCCACAGGAAGCTCAAAAGGCCATGACTAACTTTAATGACAGCTTATGTGGGGGCCATCATTTTTGGAGAACCATAGACTATAAGATCCTCGGAGCTAGGTATTTATGGCCTAGCCTTTTTATTGATGTTTGTGCAAAGATTAGAGCTTGTGTCAAATGCCAAAAGTTTTCTAGAAAGTAGCAGCTCAAATATTTGCCTTTGAAGCCTGTGGTGGTTTCTGGACCTTTTCAACAGTGGGGTATTGACTTCATTGGGGAAATCCATCCAGCTTCAAGTGGTCAGCATAGGTGGATTTTGACTGCCACTGATTACTTTACCAAGTGGATAGAATCCATTCCTACAAGGAATGCCTCCCACAAGGTAATCATTAGTTTTCTCGAGGATATCATGTCAAGATTTGGTTGTCCAAGCAGGATTGTTACTAACAATGTTGCCTCCTTCAAAGCTGAACCATTGATCAAGTTCTGTGAACAGTATGGCATTACATTAGTCCATTCTACTCCTTACTACCCCCAAGGAAATGGTTTGGCAGAGTCCTCTAACAAGATCCTCATAAAGATCATCAAGAAATTGTTAGAAGACAATAAGAAACATGGGACTCAAAGCTAAAATTTGTCTTATGGGATGATAGAGTTACAACAAAGAGGTCACTTGGTGTTTCCCCTTTTCATCTTGTATATGGGGTTGAGGCTATCTTTCCTACTCAACTTTCCTTTCCTGTGGCAAAATTCCTCCAGGACTACCAAGGAGAACCTGATGATATGGTCAAGAGGATACAATAGCTGGTAGAAGTACAACAAACTAGGGAGCAGCTAGTTGGCAAAGCACATGCCCATCAGCAAAAGATCAAGCAAGCCTTTGACAAGAAGGTAAGCAAAGAATATTTCCAACTGGGAGATCTAGTACTCAAGTGGGATGCACCTAAGCAAGACAAAGGAAAACATGGTAAATTTGAAGCCTTGTGGATTGGTATGTTCAAGATTTATGAGGTATTTTCCAATAACACTTATAAATTGCAGAACTTGGAGGATTATGAAGTTTTTGGTGGCCCTTTCAATGGGAACTTTCCGAAAAAATATTTTTCTTAAGCCATGATTGGCTTTCCATTGATTGTAAATATCACGTTTTTCTTTTTATTTATGTTTGAATAAGTGACCCCATAGCCCTAGGATAAGACACCGAAGCTGCTTGTTCTTGGCAGCTCACAAGGAGCATACCATCCCCTGTGGAGCCAATGTTATCACATGAATTTGTCATGGGTCATATGTAGTTATTGTTAAGACCTAAGTCTACACCTCTGCCTTGTCTCTCTCTTTTCCACATACCTTCCTATAAGTTTTTCCTCTTTTGGTTGATAAAGTCAATTTCCCTTTTGTTCAATCACCTGTTTTTCCTTATTGTCTTGCTTGACTGATTCTTGGCACAAATGTTTTCTGTCTTTCTTGAAGGATAAATGCATATCATGATTTGGTTCGAATTACTGGTCGTCTCGTTTGCCTTTAATTGAGCTTATAGTAGGTCGACCAAGTCCTTTGTTTGCACAGGTAAAAACCATGAGCAAAATGCAGCATTCATAGCAGTCTATTTCGGGCTTGAAATACAAGAAAACAGACAGGTTCAATTTTCAACGGTGGAGATCCCATGTGTAGTTCAGATTATTGACTCTTGTGCAATCAGAGTTTCAAAGTCCCACAAGGATTAACGACCAGGCAGAAACCCCGAAGTGTCGAAGTCCTGAAGTGACAAGAGAATGCCACGTCAACCGAGAGAAAGTTACTTCGGGAGATTTCCATGCTCTACGCCCCGAAGTCTCGAAGAGACGAAGTCCCGAAGTGACATCAGGTTGCCACGTCACTTCAAGCCCTACCACTCCACTGGTTTTTCTCAACTCAGCACATCACACTTATCCGTTGATGATGCATGGAATTCATTTTAGGCTACCACGTCAGTCTGAGCCTGTACCACATCAAGATGTTTTCATGCTGCACAATCCAAAACTCCCGAAGCCCAAAGTGCCAAAGTGTCGAAGATACATGGTGCTCATCCATTAGTAGTTGTGACATCATGTAACGTCAGGTCGCCACATCACTCCGGGAGTTTGACCATCCTGTAGATGTTCATACTTTCAGAAGCTCCTGAACCCCGAAGAGTCGGAGGCACGTGGCATTCATATGGCACTGACATGTGGCACTCATCTATTGAGACATGTGGCACTCATTTCATGCACGTTTGGGTCTGTCGTCCGTGCTTTTCTACATGACACATGTCACCCTTCTTTCCATGACACGTCATCACATGACGTTAGGCCACCACGTCGGATTCGGGATATCGTCCTCCGGGAGATATTCCTTCTCAACATTCAAAACTCCTAAATGCCAAATTGGCTCCATCTCTAAACATGGTTAAAAGGATTTTGGGTTGGCCAAGGAGACAGAAAATTGTCATCCTGAAGTACCACAGAGGGCAGTTTTTTGTGCAAGCCCAGACTGACCCGAGTTTCCTTTTGACGGAAGGAACATGACAGATGAGAGAAGACACTAGATATTGTCTTGATTATAAATACACCACATGAATGATATGAGAGTCAGATGGTTGAGAAGAGCTCCCTTTGGTAATTATTTGACTAAACAGAGTTGTTCTCTGGTTATGTATGAGACTTGAGACATTTTCATTAATAGAAAACAGTTTCCTTTCATCATCTTGTTTCCTCTTATTCTGAAATGCTCATGATTGGATGATCCATATGAGATGTTGTGGTTGTGTTATAATGGAGGTTTGATTATAATGTTGCTATGAATGTTTTTCAGCATTTTAAACTTTAAGTTCAAGAAGTTCTTGTGACTGAGTTTTTCTTCTCCTAACTGTTTGAAGGCCTTATGCTTAGAGCAGACCTATCCACCTTCCTCACAAAGTCTTCCTTCTATTCACTTTTATCCTTAAACCACGGACTGAAGTTAATCAAAACCTCATTTTCTTATGCATGCTAGCCCAAATTTCTGTGTTCAAACATTCTTATGTTGAGTTCTATCCATTTGACCTTTAATCATTAATTTACATTCACAAACCTTTTGATGGGTATTGGGCTTATCCTCTTGCAATCTGAGGGTGATTATCAGTGCTAGCACCTAGGGCACTCCTAGTGCTCAAATATTGATCCTTGGCAAACCCATGGAATTTGTATGCATCTGTGATATCATGGTCCATAAACTTTAGGTTGGAAATCTTCCCCAACATATCTTCTTCACTACTTACACTAGTTGGAACTGGTGCTATCGGCAATGGGTACTTCCCATTGGATGGTACATGTATTGTTGGTGTGTCATCCATCATCGATGGTAAGCAGTCTCTGTGGAAACTTTCCTGTGGCACCAAATTCGAAGCTCCATCTACCTCCTCAACATCTAGTGTCACCACTAGTCGCTTCGCTTGTTTCCTCAGTGTTGCAGACAGTTCTCCAACTTTGGGCGGTGCCATTCCACTTCTATGATAGATTCCTAGACTATCTTTGTCTCTCTTTGAGGGTAGGTGTAGCTCGACTCTGGTACTCTCAATTTTTCTCTAGTTCACTCTGTTTTCTCCTGCTTGCATGCAACAATGACTTAGACTTAATGACTTCCTATTGTTTTTGTGTCTTCATGCCAACTATACCTATCTCATCCTTCCTTAACTTCTATGTCCAATCCACCACTGTGGTTGATGAGTTATTAACTAAATGTTCCTTTAGTACCAAATACGTTGTGTGATTTTTCCCTCATACTGACGATCTGTCATGATTTTCGACAACTTTTACCATTTAAGACCTATACGATGCTTTTATGGCCTGTCACTCCTACTTCATACCCGTCATTTTCATGCTTTAATGCATTTAACGATCTTGACATTACCAAACTGCACAATAGTTCTTTGTTGTTTTATCTGTGTGCTTCGCAGTCTGTCTCATCCAATTATTGTCTCCTAAATTAGTGCAGTTCTATTATGATGTGTGATGACCATTCCTTTTGCGCAATTTCTTATGCCTTGGTACTCGAACACTCTTTTTCTTTTTACCGTATCTACTTTTTATTTGATTTTCTTCCTTTTCTACTTTTTATTTGTTTTTCCTTGTTTTTCTTACTGCTATGGTACAACTACTATAATACATGTGTTCTGGCACAACAAAGATTATTGCACACATTGTCGGTTGTCTCTATAGAGTTTTAGATGACTTCCATTCACCATTCCTTCAAAGACTTCTCCATTCAATATTTCCAACCGCGCAACCCCTGTCTTTGTTACCTGCTAAATCACATAGCATCCTAACCAGTGCATTATAAACTTTCTTGGATGCTGCATAAACTTGTTGTCATAGAGTAGTACCAGATCTCCTACTTGAAACTTCTTATGTTTAATGTGTCAATTACACCAAGCCTTCTCTCTTGCTTTCTGAACCTGTTGATGGAAACCTGTGACAAATCGATCTTCCTCAAGTTGTACTAACTATGCCAATCTATCCTCTATTGTGTCAGTTTCTAATAGCTCATTGAGTGTTACAATGCTCGTGCTAGGTAGAATAAACTCCATAGGAATCATTGCTTCTTTCCCATAGACCAACCTAAAAGGTGTCTTCCCTGTTATCTTCTTACTTGTAGTCATGTAAGCCCACAAATACTGCAGGAAATCTTAAGTCCCAATTGTCTCTCTCTACATTGCAAATTTTTTTCAAGGCATTCTCCAAGATTTTATTGAAAGCCTCCATTATTCCATTCACTTGAGGATGATATGGGGTACTCTTCTAATGATGAATTTGGAACTCCTCAGTCAATGCTGCAATTTTTTTGTTAAGAAATTGTGTACCTTGATCATTGAGTATTATGCGCGAACATCCAAACCTTGTGAATACATTCTCGAATAAAAACCATGCAGTAGTCTCCACAGTGTAGTCTGTAACGGCTATTGCTTCTGCCCACCTTGTCAAATACTATGTCGCAGTGATTATGTACCTTGCCCCTGATCTTCTTGCTTGTGGGTTGATTGGACCCACAAAGTCTATGGCCCATTTCTCAAATGATTGCAACATAACATGTGGATTCAAAGGCATTTTGTCCCTCCTATATGGCTTTCCCACTCGTTGGCATACAGCGCATGACTAACAGTACTCCCTCGCATCTTTATGAAGTGTAGGCCACCAAAGCCCTGCACACAAAATATTTTGTGTAGTTTCTCTCCCCGCATAATGTCCTCCTACAATCTCGTCATGTGCTTCTTCAAGTATCATCGGTCACTCGTGTTCCAACACATAGCGTCTCAATATTCCATATGTACCCAACATGTATAAATTCCCTGCCATCAACTGATAATTTGTTGCTTTCACTACTAGTTGTTTCTTTTGCGCTACTGTCATCTCATATGGAGCCATGCTTGTACTTGGAAATTGTACGATGTCTGAGAAGTAATCATCCACCATCTTTACTACAAATAGTTGTGCATCTCGGAAGCTATCATCTAAATTTCTTGCATCTTCTCCTGACAATATGTGCGATAGATGATCTGATCCTGCATTCAATTTCCCTCGTTTCACTACTACCTCAAATTCATATTCCTGAAATAATAATAGCCATCTGCATATTCTACCCCCCCAACACTACCTTCTTGACTAAATATTTTAATGCAGAATGGTCTGTATACATCTTAAAGTGATACCCCAATAAATAATGTTTGAATGTTTGTAGCGCATAGACCATTGCCAATCCTTCTCCTTCCATGGTATTATAATTCTTCTCTACTATAGACAACTTCCTACTTGCAAAATAAATTGGGTGATCTATGTCTCCTTCCCCTGGTTGGGATAGTATTGTGCTCAACGCTTCAAATCTGGAAAGATCAAAATCAACTCGGTTACCAGTTTATGTTTCAAAGTGTCCAACCCATTTTGATAGTCCTCGTTCCATTGAAACTTTGCTTCCTTCTTTAGTACCTTTTCCATTGGTGTTGTGATCTATGTTGATTTTTCAATGAGCTAGGTCAAGCATGTAGTTCGTTCCTTTTTTAGCATTTTTCTTAACCATAAATAATAATGTTGCAGCAACCAAGATCACAAGAAGAAACACCATGCACAAGAACACAAGAAGTATCATGGGAAACCCTTCTCAACAAGGGAAGAAAACCCAGCCAAATCCTTTGCTATATTCTTCAAGAGAAAGACCTTCACCACCAATAAGACCTAGCACACAAGAGGGTGATCAAACCCTAGAAGACTAGCACCCAAAAGAGGTGCGCACTTTTCCCAAGAATATGTACTTTTTGAAATTCCCAAACTCATGTAATAGATACGATTCCTCAATAAGGAATTTACCTTTACTTATACTAAACTGAACCTGTCAACAGAAGTGTCTATTGGCACAACAGGGCCAACCTCACTAGCTTATAATATAATTAATATTAACCAGATTAATTATCTTTTACATTAATTACCAGTCACATTAAGGTGGGGCCAACCTGTACACTTTACATTACAATTAGGGTTACAGGAATGTCTGACTCTTGAAAAATATAGCAAGGAATCAGATACACCCACTAGTGCTCATCCACTAAGGGCACATCCATAGGGATGTCCATATCTCTGGCTCACTGCATTACACAGAAGAACCCGATCTTCACACGTTCACTTGTGCTCATCCACATGCATGTCCACTCTATAGATATTCTTTCCCACTACCTCACACAGGAGAATCATCTAGAGTTTCTTGTCAACTCTGCTGCTCAGAGGATGCCAAAGGTTTAATTAATTTATGTCAAGTGATTGATTGATGAGAAAGGATGATTGATTGATTGATTTCAAGGAATTGATTGATGCCAAAGGAAGATTGAATGATGTCAAAGGTCAAAGATTTGATGTAAAATGATTGATGTTGATTGATGTCTTATCATAGTATATTGATGAAGTATGTGTTGTCCTTGATATGAATGAATTGATGAATCATTATTGGCTTATCATGGTTGATAAGGTGCATGTTGGCCCTTGACCAAGTTGTGGGAGATACTTGGTCATATTTGACCATTTTTGGGGACTTTGACGCCCTATCGAAGGAAGTGCGCAAGACGAAGCATAGATCACAGGATCTCGGCCCACTTTGGGTCCTTTTTGGGTTTTGGGGATAATGTATAAGTAGAAGTCTAGCATATCTTCCTACAAATATCAAAGCACTTAGTAGAAGAAGAAGTAAACACATTGAATCAAAGCACAAAGCATCACACACAGATTTATGTGGTTCACCCCCACCCTGGGGCTATGTCCACCAACTCTTCTTCTTTATTAGCTTCAGTCAATCAGGTTACAGCACAAAGCTTATCAAAATCCTACTCCACATTGGATAAGAGATCTGCGCGCACCTCACCAAATCCTCCTTCCCCGAGTATCTCTAACACAAAGCCTCGTTACAATTTATGTACTCATCACTTACAATACTTGCACTTAGCTCTGCAAGTGTATCACATAGATCAACTCTTATCACTAAGCCACTACTAACTTCGCTTTTGAGCCTCGTCTTATATAGTCTAGACTTCTACTTATACATTTACAAAAGTGGGCCTAAGAGTAATGGGATAGACACCTCTAGCTATAGATCTCATTTTGTATTTCTCGACACTTCCATCAGCTGCATGCTTGATCTTATAGATCCACTTGGAGGTTAACACAGACTTCCCTTCTGGTACCTGAATAATATATTGTGCATCATTCTTTAAGATATATTGGTATTGTTATGTTATGGAATCTTGTCATACCTGTTCTCTTTTTGCTTCTCTAAGACAAGGATGCTCGGCATCAATGAGATGGCTCATGACTAAAGGATAACTCAAAAATTTAATTTTCTTTCTTGGGATGTGCCTTGAGAGGCTTGTATGTTTCTCTGCCTCTTGCAGAGTGAGTCTAGGTAGGCCTTTTATTTCCTACTCTAATATCTTTGAACATATTAACTAGTGCAACTGGATCAACTTGAATAATGTTTGTCTCCCTCTGAATTGTTGAAGGGGGAGAAGGTATTGTTTCCTTGTCAATCTCCATCTGAGATTCTTTGGATCCTTGAAAGGCTATCTCTTCTTCAAGGAAAACATCTTTGCTTGTCTCAATATGTCTCTGATTAGGGATGTCGATCTTGGAATGTCTTCGAAGATTCATTCTTATCCCATAAATGTATCCTTTCTCCCTGAAGGGTCTATCTTGGACTTCTTCTCTTTGGGTACATGAAAATACACTGGGCACCCAGATATCCTGAAGTGTTTAATATCAAGCTTCACTCTAGTGAAGGCTTCTTTGGGAGTTATGTTTTTCAAAATCTGGTGAAGACTCTTGTTCTGAACATATACTGTGTCATGCATGCTTCTTCTCATAGAATTATAGAAGGATTCTCATTATGCATTATTGCATTGATTGCCTCAATGATGGTTCTATTCTTCCTCTTTCTCAAATAGTTTTGACTCCCTCTGAGGGATAAACAACTTCCTTTCTTGTTAACCTATATGGAACAAGAAAACAAAAAGAACCAACACAAGAATATCTCCTAAAGGAGAATAATGAGTACATCTCTAGAATCAAAACAATTTAAGGAATGTTGTCACGGCTACAACACCTACTTGTAATGTAGAAAACTTTAGAAATATAGGTTAGAGGAATGAAAATTACAACAATAAAACCTAGAGTCTTCACTTCCAGAGTGTTTTTTTCTCTGAATGCACTGAGATCCCTCTCAATCCATGACTTCAGCAAAAGGTTCCTTCCTCCTACAATTACCCTCATGACAATGATACAAATAATAAATATACAAGTGCATACCTGAGGGTGATGATATAATGTCTCCAATGGAACCTAGTTGATCTCTCTCCTCTCAGATCTTCATGAAGAAGATAGTCACGGTGTCACCTTTTGTCATCTTGCTACTTTAAAGGTGGCCCTTCAATGTAAGAGTTTGTGTAGATGATTGGCTTTCTTGTCTTGTTTTAATCTTCCTTCCATTCATCAATAGCTTTCTTCATCATATTTTAGATTCTTCACAAACCCTTGTTAACTAGGCTAGAAAACATAACGGCTAGGCTAGGCTAGAAACCTTAGGTTTTTTAGGGCTTATGACTACCAACAATAATCCTTGAAAGTCAGAAGAACACAAGTAATCTTGAAGGCTTCTTCAAAGAGCTGTAGAAACCCTAAAAACAGAAATCTGCAGAAAATTGCGAAACCCTAGGGCCAAAATTTCAAAATGCTCGAAAATTCACTCTGAGAGTCTCTAGAGGTGCGTTGGAGAAGGTCGTACTCTCCCATGCCAAAATTTTCCTCAACGTCCAAGTTTTAGGGGCTAAAACACTCAAAAGAAAAGGGTCATACGATTCTACAGAAGAGGAGGGATGACTGGTAAAAATTTGTAGCTTGTGCAATGGGTTCTTCAAGACCTATGCTCTGATACCGTGTTGATTTTACAATGAGCTAGGTTAAGCATGTAGTTCATTCCATTTTTAGAATTTTTCTTAACCATAAATAATAATGTTGCAACAACCAAGATCACAAGAAGAAACACCATGCACAAGAACAGAAGAAGTGTCCTGGGAAACCCTTCTCAACAAGGGAAGAAAACCCAACCCAATCCTTTGCTATATTCTTCAAGAGAAATACCTTCACCACCAATAAGACCTATCACACAAGAGGGTGCTCAAGCCCTAGAAGACTAGCGCCCAAGAGAGGTGCGCACTTTTCCCAAGAAGATGTACTTGCTGAAATTTCCAAACTCATGTGAAAGATATGATTCCTCAATGAGGAATTTACCTTTACTTATACTAAATTGAACCTGTCAACAGAAGTGTTTATTGGCACAATAGGGCCGACCTCACTAGATTATAATATAATTAATATTAACCAAATTAATTATCTTTTACATTAATTACCAGTCACATTAAGGTGGGGCCAACCTGTACCCTTTACATTACAATTAGGGTTACAGGTAGGTCTGACTCTTGAACAATTTAGCAAGGGATCGGATACACCCACTAGTGCTCATCCACTAGGGGCACATCCATAGGGATGTCCATATCTCTGACTCACTGCATTACACAGAAGAACCATATCTTCACATGTTCACCTGTGCTCGTCCACTCTACAGATCTTCTTTCCCACTCCCTCACACAGGATAATCATCTAGAGTTTCTCGTCAACTCTGCTACTCAGAGGAGGCTAATACATCATCTTCATTTATGTTCACATGATGATGCACCCAACACTTTGGGATTTCACACATTCACCTTGTGCTCAGCCACAGGCACGTCTAACTCAACAGATCGCCTTTCCCACTGGATAATCATCTGGAGTTCTTCTCAACTCTCTGAATGGAGGAGGTCATCTCTACGTTCCAGCTCTGTCTCAGGTAGGAACCATGTACCCTTCTTAGGGGCTTTCTCTCATGTTTGTAAGCTGGAGAAAGACTCACATAGTTGCAATGATCCACATCTCATAGGTTTGTAAGCTGGAGAATGTCTCACATAGCTGCAATCATCAACAATCTACGCATATCCTTTGATAAATTTCCTGTAATAACCAATATGACCCAATGTCGCTCTCATCTATCTGACTGATGTAGGAGGTTCTAACTCAAGAATTACTGCAATCTTAGTTGGATCTACTAAGTCCTTGTTTGCACACTACATGTCCCAACATAATTCCAAATGATGTGAAAATATACACTTCTTCATGTTCAATGAAATATGACATTGTCTGCACCAATCCAACATGAGCCTAAGGAATTATATATGATCCTTCAGTACATTGAACATCGTCTAATCATCCAAGTAGACTTCTAGGAACTTATGGATGAACTCCTTGATTGTTGCAACCACTACTCTAGAAAACACCGCAGGGGCATTCTTCAATCTGAATGGCATAATTATATACCAATAAATCTCCCACTTTGTCGCGAACATGGTCTTGTGCCAATCCTCCTACGCAATTTTTATCTGATGGTACCTAGAGAATCCATCTGTGAAAGAATACTTCTCTTGTCCTCCTACATTCTTCAGTACCTCGTCTGTGAATCGTATTGGGAATGGTTCATGTAAGCACGCGTCATTCAACTTCCTTAGATCCATGCAGATCTTGATTCCTCCTATATTTTTGTCTTGCACTACCATTGGACTGATCCATTCGGATTCTTCTACCGGTTCAACAATTCTTGTGTCCAACATCCTGTCTATTTCAGCCTTCACTTTCCTTGTACCTCGATTTTACCCTGTAAGGCCCCTGTCGCACTGGCTTAGCTCCTAGTTTCAATGGGATCTTCATCTCACTTAAGTCTCCCACTATTCCCTTCATCTCTAAAAATTTCATTAGGAATAGGTCATGATATTCTCGCAGTAAGTTTGCAATCTTCTCAATTGTCTCATCACTCCAATAATACCCTATCTGTGCAAACTTGGGATTCTTTGTCATCCCAATTTTTACCTTCCGTGTCTTTATAGGTTGTGTATATGCGATGGATTCAAGCTCTGGCCCTTCTACTTCTTTTTCTCCTTTTGTCTCGGGTACTTGTATATTTATGGGATCCTCTTCATCATGCTCCTCCTTAGCTACATTGTATTACTCCAATAGCTCATGGAGAATCATCTTAGCTCTGTGCGCACTGCATACTTGTATCACCTCCATCGTCCCTTCTTTCGAGAAGATCTTTGTTTGGACAGCATGTAGCACTGCATCTATTGATGGAGATTCATGTTCAAATGTGAACGTTATTTTGAACCTCTGGACTAGTTCTTCCCATCATGTTGTCCCACTGTGCATTTCCAATTCCAAATACCAGTTCTTCGAAATTGTGTCCAGTGTGTGTATAAATATGTGCGTCCATTTTGTTTTTGGTACTGAACTCCATAAAGCCTTACACTATTCAACATGATTCATTGGATCACTCTCTCCCATGTAATTTTGTGTTATTTTTTCTTCCTTAGAGCCAAACCTTATTAGCATTATTCTGTTGCACTGTGACTAGTGTTTCATTTCCTCTCTACGTGCAGCCCACCATCTAGCTGGAGTCACCTTTAAGACAACATCTAGTGCTAATAGCCTTTGTTGTTCGGGTACCTACAATTCAAATGCCTTTACAAACATGCTTATATCAGTTAATCCAGCATACCTGGGTGGATCACACAACTTTGTTCCAATCCAGCGCAAGGATCGAGTTATGCGTTCACATCGTCTAGTTGATACCTCATGCATCTTGTTACAAGGAAAATATCTCTATGGCTAGGGTAAACCACAATAGACAGAAATGACTGTAGAAATCAACTCTCTTCTCAAGTATGCTATGAAAACAAATATGCTAGCAAGACAAGATAAAAGGCCTACCTCGTCCAGACGTTCAATGAATTCCACCGTTGAGCACTTGACCCAAAGCAATATACCTGCAATGCAAGATACCAGATATATATAATATGCAGAACAGGAACGAAATGCTAGAAATAACAGAATAACAGTAAAATATCCAGCATAATCTTCACAATACACAGAAATGATATACGAAATAGCAACAGAAATAGCACTTGAACAGAAATAGCACTTGATTCAGATAGCA
>ML777960.1:1881937-1896983 GCA_009831015.1 Picea engelmannii
GATCCTTCTAGAAGCGGAAGCTTCTATTAGGTCTTCTTACATCCGCCTAATTCTCTTTTATTGAAAGGTCTTATTAATATTGACCTTTATTACATCCGAATACATTAATCTACCCATGTGCGGGTTAGGACCTTAACATGCAACTAGTCCTCAACAACCAAGCAAAGCAAGCATATGGTGATATTATATAATTTTAGCACATTCAATAGCATAATCCATTATTAAACAAGACAAATATGCCCATGGAATAATAATTCAATATATTTGTGAGATATCAATTGGCGAGAAAATAGTATTTTTATTAATATATGATCAGTGGAAGTGAAAATGTTACAGACTTTCGTGTCGGCACGGTTCGGAATCGAGAAACTAAGTTCCTTCCAGTTGGGCCTCCACCACTTCAATCCTCCACCAAAGGCAATCTCATAAGAGAGAAACAATGAGGTTCGCAATCAATAAGGGAAGAGCTTCAGGGATGAACATTGTGTTCAGACTTAAAGGAAAAAGGGATGCAGACTCAATATGAAGTAAATAATTCCTCCATAGTAACTTTGCTTTCAAAGTTGAATTCTTTCTCCTCTTTCCATAGCTCAGAATTAGCCCATTTATAGCCTTCAAAATGGAATTGAAGGGCCGAGTCAGAACGTTTCCAATATATGGAAGGCCAAGGATCATAGGTCTCCTGTCGTGACATGGAAACCCGACATTAATTTTCATTTTCTGGCACAAATCCTGATGTACGCGGGTTGTAGTGGAGCAACCTGCATATACGCACACTGTATAGTGTGTAAGATGCAAATATGTGGAAAAATATTTGTTTTTAGCTCTGGATTTTATAAACAAGGAAGATAAGTCTGCATGGGGAAATGGAAAAAGGCCTTCTGGGAAAGATTGCATAGGGTGAGGCAAATCTTGCTATAACACATCCTTTGTTGCCAATTCTCTAGACCTTCTTCAGAATCTGATGCACATGATCTAATATTTCACTAACTTAATGCACCATATGTTTTAGGGTTGGCATAATCTTCCATTCGCGTTGTCATGTTGTATACATTGTAAATGTCATTTCCTCTGGCTGGATCTATGTATCTTTTTCCTCCTAATGGGTTCAAGGGTGTAGTAACTTTCAAATCTCCAACCTCAAATATCATCTCCCTCCTCTTCAAGTCTATGATCGCTTGGTTATCAAAATCCCATTACAGTCCCATTAGTGCTTGATATTGTTGATTGTCGTCCACGATCTAATTAACTTCAAAGTATGCCACGCTGCACACCCCATCTATGTTCACAGGTACTCTTGTTAAACGACCAATCGAGACTATTTTTTGTTGATATGTGAGCCTTAACTGAATAAGATACCATACTAACTTGGGTTCTCCCATCAACTCTCATGTCTTCTTAGGTGAAACATTCATGTTGGATCCCAAGTCCAAGATAACATTGTCCACATCACACTCCCCAATATACGCATTGAATCTCAATTTTCCATTGGTTTTCTTCATGTGCAGTACATGATTTACCATCTTTTGGGCGATAGGAGTTTCCCTTCCTCTTGTACAGTTATAAATCATGTCATATAATGTATTTAGTGTAGTTTCATATTTCATTAGCTCTACACAACTCATTAAGAATTTTTTTAGTGTGCGTACCTTTTTAATCAGTCTCTGTGGCACAACGGATCTTCTACACGAGGCGCAAATGATGTTGATGCTCCCAAATCCTATGCAAGTACTTCTTTTATCGCTTTTTGATATGTCTCCCTTTCCTTTTGAGGATCAAAGGTTGGCATAGGCCCTACTGACTTCCTTACCCATTGCTCAATATGTTTTCCTCCATTTTTCATATCATTCCATGTACTAGCTCCTCCGTGTGTAACCATTGTTATCCTTGGTCCTTCATTGTATATTCCGGCTGATATCTTTCGCACTTTCTGATTTGGATTATGATTCTGGTTTTCTTTGGCATGTCATTTCACAACTATTTGAGGACAATATTCTTTCGGATGATCCAATGCTCTACAGTATGTGCACGTTATACACAGATTCTGACGGTCTGGTGCCAAGTGTCAAGGTTGATTATAGTTATAACATATAATCGATCCTCTTCCTCCTCTACCTCGACCCCTATCAAAGTTTCCTATGTTCCCTTGATTGAAACCTCTTTGATTGTTATATTGTGGACCCCCTCCTCTTGAATCTTATACATATCTGACATGTGCTCCCTCATTAAGTCAAATGCGTGACAATCCTTCTCTTCATGTCCCACTGATTTGCAAAAATTGCAAAACAAGTTCCCTGGGGTACTCTGATATTTCTCTAGTAATGGACACTCCATTGGGTGATGGCCTTGTTTCTTACATATATCGCAATATCCTCCTCCCTGTAATGGATTCAACGCTCCTATCACCAAATACTGTACGAATGTTGGGCATTCATCCTTGTGATGGCCTTAAATCCTATATTTTGTACACCATATTTGCTCACGCTTCTCCTTTCCCTTTGTCAGTTCTGCTAGTTGAATCGTCAATGCAGCCAATTGCATCTGCACTTGCTCGATCCCTACACTGTCTCCTATTGGAGGTGATTCCAATTTCATTGCAATTTCCAGCGCCTCGAACTGCAACACAACCTTATGTTGAATCAATGTCCTGAAAATGTGTGGTAGAAGACCTGCAATAAACCATTCCTGATGTTATTGATCAGGGATCTGGAAAGTCAGTCTACCCATCGCATCCTTAAATCTCTGATCAAATTCCCATACCGACTCTATTTGTATCTATTTAATCTCCTTCAGTTATGTGATGTACTGGGACTCTGACTTGGCTGCTTGAACTCTTTCAGCATTTCTTGCCTTATTTCTACCAAAGTCCAAGCCAATCCGATAGGAATGGTACTCTACAACTTCGTATACCATACTAGCACATGACCTCTAAATTTTGTCGCTAACTATGCAATCTTCACATCCTATACGTTCTTAGCAGCCCAAATTGTTTCGCAGACAAACAAATGTTGTTCTAGATCCTCTGACCCCACTCCCTGGAACTCAAGAAGTCTAAGAGTATTATCTACACCTACCATGTTGCTTTGTGTAGTCCCTCCTCTTAGTAATGTTGTTTGACTCTGATTTTGACTTTGACCCTATGTACTTCTTCCACTGCTATGATTTCTACTACTCTATACTCCCTAGATTACTATAATTGCTTTTGACAAGTCTTCAATTGTTATCTCTGATTGTAGTGATGCACATGGGGTTATGGATTCGATGCAGGATCCTTTCGGAGTAGGACTTACCGGCTCTTCTGTTATTGGATTGGACTGGAACCCCTCTTCTTCTCCTCCTGTATATGGTATCTCCATGATTCATACTAGTGTGGAAGGTTCTCTCCCCTCAGGTTCACTGCACGATTATCCTTTCTCAACCCCAGTCTTTTGCCTCTTGTACCTCCTTCCTTTGCGCAGCTCTTGAAACTCATATTATTCCTCTGGTATACCCTCTTCTTTCATGCTCAGTCTGTCCCTTCCTTTTTCATCGCTTCCTTCATTATCTCAGACGATCCTCTTATCATCCCTCCATTCCCCTATGTGCGCAAAGCCCCTTAGCAGTCGGATTCCATGATCATCACTTGCTTTTCACACAATAGCATATTTATCCACGTACCTAATGATTTCAAGAACCTCCCGTGCTGACCTTTGAAAAAGTCCCTTTCTGTGACACTGTATGATTGAATACAAACTACTGCAAATTCTATAACATAACCTCCTAGTATGCTATCCAACACAAAATCAATTGCTCGAGTAGTTGGGTTACTTACAAAATTCAATTGTCTTACCAATTTAGGAGTCCAATTCTTCGGCGGTGCAGCCCTGTATCTTCTAGTTTTCTCCACTAATCTTTCTATCCATTTAATTAGAATAATTGGAAATTCGCTAAATAAAATTTCATGCAGATCTGTGTACACATACCTTAGCATCCATTGCTTGTCACTCATCTAAGGATTCTTGTTCTCTTGTCATGCAAACTCTCGTTCCTTTCTTTCCAACCATTCTGATCTCTCCTTCTTAGTCAACCTCCAATACATCCCCTTAATCGCAAATTCCTAGTCCCGGAAACAAAACCATTTGTTGGTGTTGTGCGCAGTTTGTAAGACCCTAGGTTCAGTTCATATATGACCAACAAAACCCACCAGACACCGGCCCTTTTGGCATCACCTGCTTGCGCAGATGAAGTCTCACCCGAGGTATCTATTGGGACTGTGAGAACCAGGCTTCTACAGTATTGAGGGAAAGCAAGGTGGCCATCTCATTCATTCTTCTTTACAGTTTTTGTGTGCGAGATTTTGTCCTTGTTCCTTATTACCTACTTAGGGATTTAGATTCATACTATCATGCTATTCCAAATTCATATATACTTCATTATTGTAACAATTATGAACATTGCACCATATTTAACCATAAGACAAATCTATTATACGATGCATTCAAACAGAATCCATAAGTAAACATAGAAAAGATAGACAACACAAGATTCAATATCATCTCTTTAACATTCCTTTATTGATTCTTCTCATCAACAGACTGTTACATTCAAGAACTCTGGAACCCAATCATATGGAGGAACCCAATCAACGAACCATAATTCGCTAGAGAGGAACGAAGGAACCCCATTTTCCCAACCTGTTACATATTTATATAGAAATCTAGGGCTAAAAGCCCCATTCTGTTCATCCCAAAAATACCCCATTACAATGCATATTTCCCTTAGCTAACTGGTTGTTCGTGTTGCTTTTCCCTCTGCATGCTACTTTTTTGTTGTTGTTCTATTTCTGGAATGTCGGGCTTTCATCCTTTTGTCACGCTTTATTCTCTCACTTTCTTCTCTTGTTTTATCCTCTGTCGGCTTTATTCTTTTGTTTGCGCATTGTCCTCATGGATGCGCCTTAGTTGCGTGCTCCCTAACTTTCCTTCTTCTTCCGCACACTTTTCCTCTACTTAGTAGTTTTCCCAAAAACTGTATCGAAACTACAAAGTTGTTTCTAAAGTTGTCTTTCCAACAATAACATCCTTAGAATAAGGAGACGTACTTGAGAGTTTCTCAGAAAAATATTTCCAAAAAAAAAAGAATAAGAAAAAATTAAGTAAAAATTATGAAAATAACTTGATGATACATGAGCTTTTTAGAAATAAACTATGCAATTTATTTTGAAAATAAGTTACATATGTTGGTGTTTATCGTAAAATATATACCATTTAAAAAAAAAAACATTTAATTTATAATAACAAAATAATGTGTGTGAATTATTATATGACCTCTTATGATGTTTTAACGCAAATAAATAAATATATATATTCTCTTTATTATATATATATAACAAAAACAATGTAAAATTTCACTAAGAAAAGTTATGTACAAGTATGCAGAAGAAGTACAGATAGTTCAAAAATTTTGTATTCAGTCCCCTGGGGTTTAGTCTAGCAACAAAATAGACTCACAGACTGAAGAGCTACATATTCTAACTGTGACAATGCTACATAGTACTTCACAGAGTATGTTCGAAAATAAACCCCCAAAATGAGTAAGAAAAAACTATACATCTAGCTATGGAGACATGGATGAGCCATGTCCACGAGAAGCGGAGTTCCTAGAACCCAAAAATGAGAATTTAAGTATAACAAGGGTTGGTTATTACCTGATGAGGATGTCGCATCAGAATTTTCAATTGTTGACCTGGATGGTGAAGTGTTAATTGAGTAGAGGAGAATTTCTACAGGGAAGATATGACGACACATATATGTTGCATGGAAGAATCGAGCTCTGATGGAAGTTGTGGTCTTAAGTGGCCTACTTGTTTAAGGTGTCCCAACACTTTGGCAAAATTTGGGTGGATTATGGAAATTCATGGAATATGTTGTTGATGTGTAATGTCCCACTTTTTTCTTTGACTGCTCGGTTCGCTTGTTGATCCGCCTCTTGATTGTTATGTCTAAGCACGTGTAGGAGTTCCACACTTTGGAAATATTGAAGTTCAAGGTGAATTCACTGAAAAATAGTTCTGAGTCAACTATGTATGATAGTGTTTTTGGAGACTCCAATGATTGTGAGAGTTTGGATGCCTCAAGATCTTTCCAAACATAACCCTTGAAAAAGAGCATACACCTATGTTTGGTTATTTGTGGCATATTCAATGCTCCAAGAGAATATGAACTCTATCTTTCCTCTAGAATCATAGAGAACCCTACCTGCTCCTATTAGCATGTATTTATATCTTTGTATGTTTTTTATCCATATTCCTTATTTTAATGGCTCAAATAACATCTAAACTATTTACTATGAATTGAAAATAAAGTGGTATGGAAATTGATTGCGAAGAGAGAGGAAAACATTTACAAATGGTAAATAATTTTTCAATGGTACAAGAGAAAGTAGGAACCAAATTGAAACAAATTATATTAAATAAATAAATTGATTTTATTTATTCATTTAAAAGAATAATATAAATAATATTTTTTTAGTTTTATAAATATAATAATAATAATAATAATAATCTATTTTTAAGGTCACAGCCAAGCCAGCACACCAAATTGGTGTATGAGACCCCCTTGTTTGTGGGACAAAGGACCCCCCTCCGCCCAGCGATTTGACTGGTAAAGTCTACGAAGGTATACTTACCCTACCCCCCTCTAGATTTGAACCTGTGACCTCTTAAGAGGAAACACATGTTCTTAACCATTAGGCCCACTCAGGCTGTACACAAATCTATGTTATTAGTATAAAATTGTTATATAAATTTTAATTAATTATTATTTAAAGATTTATAATTTAATATAGATTTTTTTACTTTATTGTATCTATTTTAATACTAAAAATTTATATTATGTGATTATTATTTTTCCATCTATTTAAATATTTTTATTTGTAATTTAATTATAATGAAAAATTTAATAAACTATTATATGGAGATGTGTAATTATGTTGTATTAATAATAATAATAATAATAATAATTTATTTTTAAGGTCACGGCCAAGCCACACTAAATTGGTGTATGAGACCCCTTGTTTGTTGGACAAGGGACCCCCCTCCGCCCAACGATTTGACTGGTAAAGTCTACGGAGGTATACATACCAGACCCCCCTCTGGATTTGAACTTGTGACCTCTTAAGAGGAAACCATGTTATTTTTTTCTTTTTTTTTGACAAGAACGATTAGAGGGATTTGTATTAAAAGGTGGACTAGCCACTGGTTCGATTACAAAATGGAATTGCTTCACTGAGCAAATGCCTGTAAGGAGCTTAATAGTACTCCTAAAAACACTAAGCATGGACCCTTACCCACAGAAGCGACTCATTTAACCTACGATTACAGACTTATTTAGTGCCTTGAGTTCTATACAAAATGTCAAGTTGCTGAAGAAGAGAAGAGTTCGCTTCAGACCGAGTGACTGAGCTAGTTTTTGGGATCATTCTTCCATTCATTGTTCAGCTGGGACATTTTTTCTTCCAGATGACCTATTCTTTCCTCAAACTCTTCCTTTGGGTTCTTCATTTCTTGATGTAGCTTGCTTAGTTCCTCCGTAAATCCGAACTTTGCAGTGGTGATGTCTTGCTCCAGCTTCTCCATTCTTCTGCCTGCTTCCGAATCCAGGTTCTCTAAAAAATCTAGTTGGAATTGCAACATTTGTTTGAGGTTCTCCAGCGTTGAATCCATAATCTTCAGTCGCTCCTCCATGGTAAGCTTGTTGCTAGAGCTTGCTTCCATCGCTTGGAACCTCCCCTGCTTCGTGCGCTCTGGATCTTCAAAGGCGAATTCACAGAATAGCTTATGCGTAGAACTACTCTGAGCCTGTGGGTGTGTCTCTGATTTAAGCTCGCCCTCCCTGGCCTTCATCATTTTGTCCTTAATTGCTTGTTTCGAGAGGTATGGTCGAGGAGCTCTTCTGTCCCCTCCCTGTCTGAGATTCGATCTTACTCGGTCCTTCCTTTGCCCCTTTCGCCCAATCGCGTGGTCCTAGACTGACTAAGCCTGGTCGTTGTCTATGTCATCCTGTCCTCCTCTTTGCCACTTGCAAAGATGCATGCGTGTTGTGGTCGTGGGTCACAGCATTTCCACGGTGGACATCGAATCATTTATATTCAAACTGCCCGGCGCCAAGAGGGCGCCTCTATTTGCTTCAGCATCCGCGTCTTCATTCAGCTCTCGCAATACATGGAAAAGCTTATAAGAGGTGAAGCTCCTGAGAAGGAAAAGGATTTTGTCTAGCAGGTTGTTTAGTTTCGCACTCTGGTTTTTGGAACAGTGGATAATGGCGTTGATTATCATTCTGGAGTCTCCTACGATGATCAAGTTCTGGATCCCATGCTTGTTGGCTTGACACAGTCCCTGCCACAATGCCATGGCCTCTGCGTTGTTATTGGTATCAATACCTAAACCTAGGGTGTATCTCACCATTGTTCCTGCATAGGGATTTTCAATTGTCCCTCCTCCACCTGCTTGGCCCGGATTTCCCTTTGAGGCCCTGTCGAAGGACAGGATATAGGCCTTCCTTTCTTTTTTCCAATTGACAAACTCCTATTTTCCTTTCCTTATTTCCCAATCCTCTTGGCGCGGGGTGTTAGTTGTGCTCCCATTTTCCTTTTGAATTCTAAACTAGGCTAGCCAGAGCTCTTCCTTTTCTTCCAGATTCCTACTGCATTTTGGTTGTCTAAGGTAAGGGGCCCATTCATCGAAGAATGCTTGAATATTGGCAACCACTATGGGTGCGCTCCTTTCCCTGTCCCTGAAGACTCTGTTGTTCCTTTCCAGCCATAAACCCCACAGGATAAACCTTGGGAGGACTCTCCAAAGCACCGAGGCATAGCTTCATTTCTGATTTTGAAACGGGTAAAGGGAATCCCAACCTTGGAGCAGACTCTTGATGTCTTGAGGGCGGAGGAATTCCCTTTGCATTCTGGTTGCTAGCCTCCATACTTCTTTGGAATAATTACAATTGAGGAGGAGGTGGTCTGAAGTTTCTTCAACCTATTGACATAGAGGGCATCTGAAGGGGCCCTCCAAGCCTTTCCTTTGGAGGTTTTCCCCTGTTTGGATGTTGTTGTGGCCAAGAGTCCAGATAAATAGATCAATTTTGGGAATGGATTTAGTTTGCCAAATGACTTTCCAGAGGGACGGGTTAGGTGGGACGTTGGGGACATTTAGAATGGTTCTATAGCCATTAGAGGTGGTGTAGGGTTTAGCATTCTTCCCCCAGCCTCTCTCGTCCTTCCCTTTTTTTTTGAGGGGGGCTTTCCCTTGTAAGCAGAGCTTAAGAGCACACCAGTCCCCTTCTAAATCCGGGGGTAAGTTGCCCATTTCCCATCCTTGCCACGAATTGCATCTGTCCTTCCCCCAAGTTGAGATGTCGAAGAGCATCTTTAAGTTTTGGCTATCCATCCACTCTTTGAGTCACCTCAAATCCTGTCTCAAGTCTAGAGGAGGGTCTCCTAGAATTGAATCCTACCAGATTTTGATTTTCTTTCCATTTCTTGGCACCCAGGTGAGATGGGGGTTGAAATGAGCCAAGGTCTCTTTGCAGAGGGTGAAGATAGGAGATCCTTTAGACTCCCTGCAGGGGTGTTCTATGCATCTCTCCCTTGCTCCCCTGAAATATTTTTTCCACAGTGCTACTTTGCTCCAGGCTAGCTTACCGGTGACAATATTCCAGAGTAGTTTCGCCCCCAAAGCCAGGTTCTGTACTCGGGTTTTTTTGAAGTTGAGACCACCTTCCAAGAGAGGCTTTGCGATTTTTTCCCAACTTATCAGGTGTAGTTTCCTGCCTGTCTGCTTTCTGCCTTCCCACAGGAAGCTTCTTTGCATTGCTTCCATTTTTTGAATTATGGAGCCAGGGGCTAGAAGCAGCGAGCTCTGATAGATGGGTACACTGGCCAGAATGGACTTGATTAGGACAACTTTCCCTGCCAGATTTAGCCAGTTCGCCCCCCAGGAGGAAATTCTCTTTTTTAGCTTGTCAATTAGATGGTTCCACTTTGAGGCTCTTGGAGCAGCTTTGAAGATAGGGATTCCTAGATAATTAAAGGCCTCCTAGTTGGTGTGTCCTTCCATCCCCAAAACTCTAGATATTCTCGTCATCTCTTTGGGCGTGATATTCCAGCCATAGATTTTTCTTTTTGCCTGACTTATCTCACTTCCTGAAACAGCAGCATATGCATCTAGTTCCTCCTTGAACTTCTTTGCAATTATTGGGCTTGCCCCGCCTAACAACAGGGTATCGTCCGCAAATTAAGCATGATTTATGTCTTTCACGTCTTGTGCTATTCTTAAACCCTAAAGGTTGTTTTGGGCTTTGGAGTTTTCCAACTGATAGCTTAGTACAGAAGCCTGGATTGCATAGAGGAGGGGCGAGAGTGGGCACCCTTGCCTTAACCCTCTGGAGGCTTGGAAAAATTTTGTTACTCTTCCATTCACCATGGGGGCTATCCAAGGTGACCCTATACAGGCTCTAATCCAATTTACAAAAGGTTGATCGAATCCAAATTTCCTCATTACCTCAAATAAAAAACTGTGATTGACTCTATCAAAAGCATTTGCAAGATCTAGCTTTATAATCATACCTTTATCTTTCCTCCGGATGCTTGAGCGAAGGGCCTCTTCAACTAGGATGATGATGTCTACAATGTGCCTTCCTTTAATGAAGCCTCCCTGGTTTGCTAGGATGATGAGGGGGAGGATTGGTTTCAATCTGTTTGCTATAACTTTGGTGAGGATTTTGTAGCTTGTATTGCAGAGGGAAATCGGCATGAAGCGGTTAAAGCTAAGCACTCCTTTCTCCTTTGGGATAAGTGCCAGGAAGGTCGAGTTTGTGCTCCCTCCTAGTCTGCTGCTCGATTGTGATTTCCTTATCATTTTGGTGAGATCAGATTTAATTATTCCCCAACATTGTTGGTAGAATCTGGCAGTGAATTCGTCTGGTCCAGGAGCCTTGTTCGGATTCATTTGATCTAGTGCCTCCTTTATTTCCTGCTGCGAAACTTCCTCAAAAAGTCTGAGATTGATATCTTCCTTTATAAGATTTGGGATGATGGAGAGGGGGTACCTGTAAGGATAAATGCTTGCCCTTTGCGTTTCTGAGTAGAGGGTTTCAAAAGTTTCGAAGGCTACTTGCCTAATGCCTTCTTGATCTGAGATTGTAATATTTTGAGCCTGAATTTATGTCACTGCCTTATAATGCTTCCTTGCTTCCGCTTGCTTATGAAAATAGCTAGTGTTTTTATCGCCTTCCTTCAACCAGAGGCTACGGGATTTTTGCCTCCAATAACATTCTTCCTCCCTGCAGGCCTTGTGCCATTGTCGTTGGAGGTGGTCCTCTTTGAGTAGATCCTACTATGTATCCTCCCTGTTTTCCAAATCCAGCTGATGGCTCTCAAGGCACCTTTGGGCTTCTTTGTGTGAGGTGGTTGGATTTGATTGTCCTTTTGCCCAGGACTTTAGAGTATTTTTAAGCCTTCGTAGCTTCTCTTCCCAAACATAAGACGCAGATCCTTTTACCTTGTTTGTCCACATGCTGGAAACTAGGCAAAGAAAGTCTTTGTCTTGTGTCCATGACGGATTGAATCTGAAAGGGATGGGTCCCTGGCCTTGGTCAGTCTTAAACCCTAGGCGCACAGGCTTATGGTTGGAGGTGTTGTGAGGGAGGATTTCTGAAGAGGCTATGAGCCCGAGGGTCAAAAAGAGCTTTGGACGAGGAATCTGTCCAGCCGGGCAGCAATATGTCCCGGTCCTACCCTTTTGTTGGTCCACGTATAAAGGCATTTGAGCGACTTGATGTCGATTAGATCCCAGACAGAGATTAGGTCTTCCACCCATTCCCTAGTTGGGGCCCTTACAATAGATCCCCCTCGTTTTTCCTCCTAGGCCAAAGTTACATTTAGATCCCCTCCAAGGATGATATTTTCTAGTTCATTGTTTGTTAAGAAGTCTTGGAGGGTTTTCCAACAACTCTTTTTTTCTTCTATATGGTGCGGGACATAGATATTAAAGAGGCTTACCATGTGTCTGGAATCCTTGTGGAGGAGTTGGGTGTAAATCCAATGCATGCAGGTGTCTGAGCTGATCAGTTCTATTTTGGTGGTGTTCCACAGGGTGCAGAGCCCTCCTGACGCGCCTCTGGCGTTTTCAGCTAAACCTTGGTTGTTCCTCCAAACGTTCTTTGAAACTTTGAGAGAGTCTTGTTGACTCATCTTGGTCTCCTGGATGAGTAGGATGTCTGCTTTCGATGTTTTGATGATATCCTTGAGAGCTTCTTCCTTCCTTTTGCTGCCAAGACCCCTACAGTTCCAGGAGGTTAACTTCATTAATTACCTTGGGGGGGGGAGTGGCCTCCTTGGGAGGCTTTAGTTAGCTTCCTTGTTTGCCTCACACCGATCAGTTGTTTGATGGTTGGTTGTGCCCCTTTTAGAACGTCTTTGTAGGTTTCCTGATCTCTTTCTGCTTTTTTGGATTTCCTGCCTCTTCCTGGTTTCTTTGGGGTGTCCCAGGCTTCACTTGCTCCTTCCGATTCATTCCCTGACGAGATCTCCCCATCCTCTGTGCCTTGAGTCACCCCAATCCTTTGAGGGGATTTATTTTGCTCCTCTTCTTCTGTCGTCTTTTGAGTTTCTCTGTCTTCGGAGATTTGGGTACCTCTTGTTGCTTCCCCTTGGGCGTCTTTGCTCGGCTCCTCTATCTCACCTCCAGTTTTCGGAGCCAATGCGTTGAAGTTGTTAGTCGTCTCTTTGCTTCCTGGGATCTTGTCCTGTGTTGGAGCTAGTTTTTTGCTTCGTGGACCTTTTGGTTTCGGTTTCCCTTTTCGGGCTTGTTGCCAGCCTTCCTCTCTTGCCTTCTCTGTATTTGGGTTTTTTGGACAGTTTCGCTGGAAATGGCCGTATTCGTGACATCCTCTACATTTGAACGGAAGTTGCTCATAATCCAGCTTTTGAAGGTGGTGTCAATCCCCTACCTTTAGTTTTACCGCTTCCGGCAAACCTACCTCCAGATCAACTTCTACACAAATCCTTGCACAAGAGTACTGGTCTTTTGGGTTGGCTCTATCAATATAATGTCCCAATCCATTTCCGATAGCTTGCAGCGATGAGGAGTTCCAGCAGTGTATTGGCAGGTTCGGGAGTCTTTCCCAGACAGGGACGTCTTTTGGGACTTCCGAGGCTGGATCAAAGCTTGGAGTCCATCTATTCAGATAGAGCCCCTGTGTGCCCATGAAGTACGGTCCATTTCTGAATATTAGATCTCTGTCCTCCTGAGAGATGAATTCGAAGATAAAGTATCCTCTTCCAACCGCATAACACGTTACACTGTTTGTTATCAACAATCGTCGGTTCCTTTGAATCCAGTTGTTTGTTGTTTTGGCTAAGGGCCAGAGACCCATGAACTGACCTACCAGGCCGCGATCTGAGAGGGACAGTGCAACCTTCATTGGTTGATCCGGCGGAAGGTCGATCTCCGGAACATCGTTTAGCCTCTTGACAAAGCTTGGCGTTTCTGACTGGGGAGGCTTCTTGCTGCAGGCTTCGACTAGTTTACGAAAGGAGGAGGTTGGGGAGGGAGGGGGCGGCGGCTCCCCTCCACCCTGGCTAGGCATGGCAATGACTGAACGCAAACCCTAAATCAGAGCGGGAGCTTTACCTTTGCGTTGAATCGCTTAAATGGGGCCAACATCGAATGCTAGTATGTTCTTAACCATTAGCACTTTGACATTAAAAAGTCATCTCCATAACCAACTTCATGAAGTGGACATTTAATTTGTAATAATATTATAGTATGTCACATTCACATTTATATTTATATTTATATTGTGGTATTTGTTATTATTTACATATTATTTAAGATAAAATTTAATTTTAAAAGATTTTATATAGAGAGAGTTTTTTATAAGTTAATTAAGTTTAATTTGAGTGGTTGTGACGAGTGTTATATTTCCTATCTAGGTGATACTTCCCCTAAGTCGAGGATGGTATTTAGGTAAACTATATTTTTTTGGACTCAAAACTAAGTCAATCTCTTAACAACAATCGGTTCAAGGCTAGCTCAATATCTCAACATCCATCAACTCAAGGCTAGATCAATATCTTAACAACAACCTACTCACGAAGAAAAAACATGTCAAAAAATGAGATTTAAATTTATAGAGGAAACAACTTTTACTCAACCACTTAAACTATACTCAATTTGACAACATCATCAAAAATATATATATATATATATATATATATATATATATATATATATGATCTTTAGAATAAGAAGGTGTAAGATAATGAGGCCCAACACACTCCCCCTTATAGTTAGAAGTAATTGCAGATGGAACTACGGATCAATTAAGAATGGTATTTTGCAATCAAGAGTTCACTAAGGAGTTTCAAGTTACAAAAGACCCTTCATGGGCTAGTATTTTAAGTTCTCCTCAAGTAACAAAAGATGATTTTCATAGGACAACATTTTAATTTTTCTCGTTATTTGAAATATTTCTTAGAGTTTTATTGATTTTGGGACAATTTGTTAACACCAATACAACAACCATGTTAGTTAGCTTAGATTTTGGGTATACAGATAATGGTTTTTGGAATAAAAACTTTGTAATTAGGTAATGGGATGTGGTTATCATCTATATTGTTTGTATTATAATATTGTTTAATGTTTTTTCTAATATAATGATATATGTTATTATTAAAAAAATATTTTTTAATAACTTTAAGAAGATATTTGGCTTATAGAGTTAGTTTAATTGATTAGTATCATATTGCCAAGAGTTAGTTTAATTGATTAGTATCATATTGCCAAAATGTTACTGATAATCCAATATGCTATATAGATTCCTATTCATTTTCCAAAAAGTCAAGCATACTAATTTCACACATTTAATTATTACGAAAGTAAAAACACTAATTACAAAGTCCTTTACATTCAATAAAGAAAAATATTTGAAATTTTTTTCAAAAATTATTTCGACTAAATATAATATAATAAAAATTTAACAAAAAAAAAAAAAAAAAAATATATATA